>WBMV01009398.1:0-19207 GCA_013396655.1 Campylorhamphus procurvoides | reverse complement strand
TTGCCCCCAACATCTCCCTCGGCATCGCCCCCGCCGAGGTGTTCGGTGCGGGGAGGGATGCATGTACAGCTTTCTCCCCTCAATAGAGAAATCCCCCTTATCCTGGCATTGCTCAGCTCTGCTCGTTTTCCCGTTAGGAGTCACTGCCTTGCGAACAGCCTGATCTGCACAGCAGCCCAAACACAGGGCTCGGGGCAAGAGGAAGTCGCTCAGACCACTTGGTTGAAAACTTGGAAGGGAAAAAGATGCAACATCGAGTATGAAGTGTAAAACAATAAACCTTGATAGGGAAGATGGGGAAATGAAACACAAAATCTGTTCTTAAACAAAATGTCAGATGTTTGAGGAAAACTCCAATACAGTGCATGCTCTCCAGCTGACTTTGTGAAATCTGAAGTGTTTCTCTATCCTGGAACATTATTTTGGGTAAGTCTAGTAGTTGGATTATGCAGGGTTGAACAGTGCATGTAACTTGTAGAAATCTCTCTTTGTTATTTTTGAGTTGTTAAATCAAGATGAAATCACAAAAAGGGTCTGTAAAGTTACCAACTCCTTTCACATGATCTTTCCTCTTCCATAGGAATAATCCCCATCTAGCAGAGATTATACCAAATGCTGCAATCATCCAGAGTAAAACTTTCTGAATTGCTTTAAAGTAGACTCTCCAAGCCTGCAGTCAGTTGTGACCATGCATACACACACCTCAAGATGAGCAATGTTTGCAGAGTCCAGGCAACTTCCTATTGACAATCCAGGCCAGACAAGCTATCATAACAGAAACATCATTTGGAAACATTTTAAATTTGTGCTTAAATACACAAAACACTCATATAAATAGGTAGGATTAGGCTAATCTATTGTGCTTCTCCTTTCTATAAAATGTTTAAAGCTGAGGCTGTTTGGTATTTTTCCTTGGTCTCTGTTTGCCAATAGGGGTTTTTTGAAACAATTTCATTCCCAGAATGCTTCTGTTTCACCTAATATTTTATTTGGAAACCAATTCTTTGTCAACCACAGTACATTACCTGCATCGGTTTCTACCCAGGCTGGCATTACTGCCAGTCAGCTGGTTTGCCTGGTACTTCAGTTGTGGTGAACTCCACTTTTGAGGTCTCTTCTCGGAAGTACTGCACTGTAAATCACCCAGCTACAGCTTTGTCAGCATGGTTATGCTTTCCCCAGTGCCATACAGGGTAAAAAACCAGACTTAATAAATATTTTGGCTCTTTATACATTTAGAGATGAAGAGGTGTCTGCTGCTCCCTGCTGTAGCTGCTGGCTCCCTGCCACTGCTGTTTGCAATCCAATGTTCATTATCTGAGTTTAATTTAAATTTTATATCCAAATAGTCTCTCCACAAGTAACCTGCTTGGAATGTCTGCTTTCAAAGGAAGTCTGCAATACCAGATCTGCAGTCTTGGTGACTTGGTGGGCATAGCTTTGGTAAAAACTGGAACCTGCTGAAATATACATAATAACCTGATCCAAGGCAACACCTATAATGGATCAGGATTAAACACAACAGAATCCTAAATTTTAACCAAAAAACCACAAAACAATGGAAAATATGTAGGCTCTCACTGGCAGAATAAGACTGTGCATGAGTAGCCATTATTCATTCCAAAATCACATCTAAAAGACAAAAGTCTTAAGACTGCAATGAAATAATCTAATACGAGTACCCTTAAACTGTCCATAAAACCATGTACATACAAATGAAAATCAGATTATTTTTTCTGAAAGACACACACTGAAAGTAACACCTACTTGTATCCATCAGGACTTGGACTGAAGGGTCAGACGTTTTCATCACAATTAACAGCAGCAGGACCACAGCAAAGGCTGTAGTGACAACATAAAAGTCCATGTCAGTGTAGAATTTCCTACAGTAATTTCTGGAATTTTCTGGAAGTTCAGAGGGCAATAAAACTGAAGGAAGACAGAAGGGAACTTCTCACGAATACCAGAAACCTGGGGTGCAGAGAACCAGGGAAGAGTGTAAGCCACTTTTCTGCTGAATGTTGAATTTTCTTCTGGGAATCCATAGGGGTAGTTGCATGAGATCAGATATCTGGGGAGTTCTTGGGATGCATCCAAGAAGCAGCTGTGCCTTGTGGTGCACTCCCATGAAGGCCCTCATTGAAATCCTGGCATTGTCAAAAGACCCATTGATTTCAGCGTGACAGTATTTTATCCTCCATGCCTGCTTAAGCATTTAAAAATTCCCTCTGTAAAAATGAGGAAAAAGTATTGGAAGTGAAAACAAAGCAGCATACTCATGCTGTCATCCTATCAATTCTTGGCATGATATACTCTGCTGTGCTAAAGCCATTGTTTTTCCACTGAACAGCCATAGTTTATAGTACTATAAAGAAATGACAGCACCAAAATCAGCCTTCAGCGAAGAAAATGCCTATAAACTGATAGCAAATGTGCAGCTCGGCACTGGATTTCAGGTGACACTTGTATACATCTTCCTCTGCAAGCTGTTTGGTCTGCAAGTCTTTGGTTTTTGGCTCATGCATGCTTGCTCCTTCTGTTGCAGATCATGGTAAACTTTGCAGCATCATGTTTCAGATGTAAATGGCCATTAATTTGGAGAGCAGATATATGTTATTTGGTCCTAAAGGCCCCACAGGCTTTAGGGTATAAATGTTTTCTGACTACTAGCTTCTGTTTTCCTGCTATGAACTGTTCTATGGCTTTACATAAAGATACCTTGTTTAAACATGAGACTAACAAGTATGTGTGTGTAATTTATAATCGTAGAGCGCAGTGCTAAATGCTCAAATGGCATCAACCAAGCTGGGCATGAAATAGTCCATGAAAGAATAATGCCATTTTTTTGCAGGAAAATTGCCATAAGAACATACCATAAACTCTGCGGAATAAAATAAGATTTGGGGAATGAAACCTTTATAACATACTTAATCCTTGTTCAGTATAACTTTGCAGCACAACAGAAGTTCAGAATTAGTGTGCTGAAGCACAAACTGCACTGAAATTTTTTATTTCTCAGAAAGGCATATTTAATTCAGAACTGAAGCAGCAGAGCAACAGATATCTCAAATACAAATCTGTAAACAACTTTATTTAATTTAGCTTGTTTAAGCTAAGTGATTCTGATAACCTTTTTCTTCTTCACAGACATCAGGCTGAAACCACAACTGTGTCTGGGCACAGAGTCGATTAGCACTGGCCCTTTTTGGATAAGCAATCCAGAAAACCAAACTGAAAAAAACACAAGTAGCTATAGGAAAGATTGGGTATGAGGCTGAATGTGAATACAACTAATTGAAAGTATCTGTCAGGCTTGTTGTGTCAGAATAGTATGCAATTAATATTGAACCTAATTCAACTTTAGCCACCACCAAAATGACCTCAGCCTCTGCAGAAAAACAGAGAAAAAGATTTTACCACAGCCCATCTCTGTAGTGGATACTGGTTTACTTTATGGAAATAGAATTTCCTTAAATCAAAAAGTTAAGGTTATGCTCAGATTTTTTTAAAAAGAGTACTGATGCATCTGGATGCTTCCTAAGAATGGAAAAAGAGAGATTAAGCAGAATGAATATTTACTGGTATTTTACTAGTGCAGTTTCTCTCTGTTGATGAAAAACCTCAAACCCCAAAAGGGATATTGCTAGCATTTCTTCAGCAAGGTTCCTGAAATGGAAATAATAACACTTCCTCGGTGGAAATGAAAACATTTAAAAAAAACATCATCACTGGCCAGCACATAGAGAAGCTTTCCCACTACTGTAAATGTGGTTTGTAATAGAGACAGCATATTATGCTTTTAACATGTTGATTTGACTTTCATTCTTTTCTGTGTTATTTTCAATGGTCCATGTGAATATGAACAGGCTGCATATGAAAATATATATTTTGAAGTTATTACAGAAACATAGTTCACTAATTATTCCTGATAATGCATTCTCTTTCTCTCTAACTTGTTAGGACTAAAATAAGATTTGGTTCAGTATTTTAAAACCCCACAAATTTTCTTTTCTTCCTCTCTTCCTGTCTCACAAAATAGAAAGGGTTTACAGTCTAACATGTTCTGTTCAGGCAGGGTTGGCAAAGAATTTGAATAAAAGCCCTGGAAGAAATCTAGGAGAGTCTGGTGAGGAAATGCTGATGTAATTTCCAATGGGATTAATCCTTTGATGCAGTTTCCCAGGATCTGTATTCTTGAAATCTAATGCATTCATTTGAGGCAGGGTCTTGAGAACTGAAATTTTCTGAAAGCTGTATTTCACTAGGTCTGTTCTTTGGGTTGATTCCCCAACAATTTAAACACACTATATATTTTTCAGCTTTGTCACCTTTTTCCTGAGTTATACACACAATCTTATGTATTAAGATCAGGGATGAATTCCTGAATAAAAGCTAGATCCTGACATATGTTATACTGGCCTATCATCAAATTTTCTCTTCTCACCAATCCTTTAAAGTCTCTGTTTATGAATTTTAAGGGAAAGCCTACCTGTTCAGACTAACCAACTTCATGTAGTTTTATTAAAGATGTCTCCACAATGGATTAGCTGTCCTATTCTCTGCTTTGGGTAAAAGTGAAATATTTATAATAGTATCCTCTGTGCAGATAAAAGTGAGATAGGACAGAAAATGCCCAAAAAATAGTCATAGGATGTAACTAGGTTAATCTCCTCTCACCCATATCTTTCCAATTGTAGCATATAAAGAATAAACTCCCGGTGTTTCTATGGTAAAATTCAGTTGTATTCCCAGATCTGATTTTTAGGACTTGAAAAATGTCCTTTTTGTATCCCAACACATTCGCTCACATTTTTACGTAGGTCTTTTTAACAGTGTATTAAATTTAAAACTAGTCAGACTTTGTATCTGAGCAGAGTAAACCCAAACATATGGTTTCAATTCAAATATACTAAAATCTCCCCTAAAAAAAAAAAAAAAGAAAACATTCCCTTTAACAAACATTCTTATAAAATTCTACTTGAAGAAGCAGGTGAAGGGGTACTACTTACAGTCAGCTGTATATTTATTTTTGGGCAGTCATGGTTGACTGTTCCACAGGGTTTTAATGACTTGGTGCACACAGAGCACTCATTCAGCAGCCTGAACACTGCATTATTCTCCCATGCCTGACGCTGGTGCAGAGTGTAAATACAGAATTTATACCTCCTGCTGCAATTTATGACTTTTATTTGGAATGGCATGGTTTAGGTACTAGCATTCAAGATCATTTCCATGTGACCCTACAGACCCTTCTGCAGAGGATGCGATGGACACTGGTGAAATTTCCTTCTGCAGCTTGTCCTGGAGTACCAGTGTAGATGTTTACCCTGACTGACTCTGAACCACAGTGCATGAGGTGCTCCTCAGAGCTGCAGGAGCATGACACCCACCCTCTTCCACCTTTGCACTCAAGAAGGAAAGACCTGTGAGTGGCTTTAATGGAAAGAAGTTGGATTGAATAAAGTTTGCAGGCTAATTCAGGCTTAGGAAATACTACAGATCTTGGTTGCCGTGGATGAAAAAGCCCCCAGGGGCACTCAGGGCCTCTGAACACCATGTTTGGTCTCACATATCGGTTTGTTTTTTAATCCCACTGGGTTTTATGCTCCCATAGACTGCGCCAGCAGGACACCCTGTGCAAGCTTTCCCTTGGTACCATCTTTTCTGGGTGCTGGAAGGTCTGAGGCAGCAGTGCTGTAGTGCCTTGGAAAACTTGGAAGGGTTTCCTCCAGGGTTAGACAGCTGATGCCTGAGTGCCAATATGCTGAAGGATCTCGGTGCCCAAACCCACAGAAGAGCAAATTCCCTCTGGTAACATAATAAATGCTTCTGGTTCACAGTAGGCAGCCTTGGAGGCATTTAAACCACTTTCTTATTCAGAGCCCTGAGAAGGTTCAGCCAAATGAAAGCAATGCTGTGACAACTATTTGAAATTAAAATTAAGAGGGTATGTTCAAAACCAAGAAGTGTCTAGAAGGCAAGGCAGGACAACCCATCTTCTCCACAAGAGTAAGCCAGAGGCAGAACACCTCTGTGGGTTAAATGGCTGCAACATGCAATATCTATCATACAACAGTTTAGTTTGGAATGGACCTTCAAAGCAGTGAGCTGGGACATCCTCAACTAGACCAGGTTGTTCAGAGCCCAATCCAACCCAACCTTCAATGTTTCCAAGGTTGGGGCATCTACCACCTGTCTGGGCAACCTGTGCCAGTGTTTCACTACTCTCATTGTAAAAATTTTTTCCTTATATTTATTCTAAACCTACCCTCTTTTAGTTTAAAAGCATTATCCCTCATCCTATTGCTAAAAAGTAGGCCCCCATCATTCTTGTAGCTCCCTTTAGGCAGTGGAATGGGCTCTAAGAGCTCCCCAGAGCCTTCTCTTTTCCAGGCTGAACAACTCCATCTTTCTCAGCCTTATCCTGTGCCAGCAGCCTTGAGAACAGAGGGAGTCTGTCTACAGCTACAGGGTTACCTCTCTTTCCCCTTCTGCTCTGCTCCGCTCCCAAGGAACACCCCATGTAATATAAGTTTCCAATATTAAATCTGCAGGTGGCATCAGCAGTGGCCAAACAGAAGGGAATAGTGGGAGGTGACCCTTTTTGCTCTTAATTCACTGCCAGGAATGTGAGCGTGCCTCTGAGAATGGCATCTGGACATTTGCTGCTGTTGCTTCTGCTGCAGGGACAAAAAGGGATTAGGAGTCCAAAGAGGCTTCAGCACTAAGAGAGAAACTAACTGCTTTAGTAACTAGGACACTCAGAGATGTCAAGGACTGCGTTTTCTAAATTAGAGCCCTCTAACTCTTGTTGAAAGTGATGGGTATTTTGTTCACACCTTTGATGGGGCAGTGTCAAAGAAGAATCTTGGAAATATTGTGCTTCATATTGTAACTGGCTGGCATGCTTATATTTGGCTTACTTTCAAATTACCTGAAGAAAGTAACCTTTTTTTTTTTGGTGGCTGGGCAGGCTGCAAGTAAGCCAGGAATCAGCACAACGAATGACACAGGACACATTATTTTTATTTTTTTTTCCAGAAACATAATTGTCCAGAAATGTTAGGCATTTCCAGATATAAGTTGTAATTTCTAGACTGTGCGTTGTGTTAATTCCAGATGATTTAAAAAAGAAAAAAAGAAAAGCTAATGTTAATCAAATTACAGCCAGAATAATGCTTTCTAACACCAGCTGTTTGGTGATAATTACTGGTATTTGATGGATAGCCTTGGGACAAAGTTGCTGCATGAGAAAAAAAAACCCACAGTATCCACTGTTGCTGCTACTTGCACCACTCAGACATGAAAAAGAAAGTGTCAAATCTTTCCTGAAAGCTTTGCTGGTTCCCAAGGCATGCTTGGATGCAAGTTCAGATACTCCCACGTTGGCGTAGGTCAGTAGATCTGTTTTACCTTACTGAGTTTTGCAAGGATTAATTGCTAGGGTTTTTTAGGTCTACACTCTGACTTTTGTGTGCCATATTTAGCAGTGGGACCATGGCAGTATAATTTCTCCTAACCACAGGGGAACTGTGACTTCTGCACCATGGCTGTGTGGGATTGCATGCTGTGTGTTACAGCACATGCAGGGACACAGCTGCTCTGTGCAGCATATCACTTAGAGGCATAGCAGTAGCTGTGCAGATGGAATAGTTTTTTACCCTTTCCATTAAGTTTAAATAAGGAAAAAAAAATTTAGGATTTAACTTCCTGCTGTGACATCGCTAAGAAATATTTAAACTATACACTTACATTCATTTTAAAGTCAACATTCCTCTGTTGTTTGAATGCAGTCTCTCTCATTTTGCTGAAATATCTGAGAACATGCAAATGTTCAGACAGTGCTTGCTGCTAATCCTTTTCTTGCACTAATTCTTGGCCATGCAGAGGGCTAGAAACACTGTACAGCAGAATCTTTTCTGTAAATATACATACATACATATATATATATATATAGAACCACATATTATTTGGATTGACCTTCAAAGGTCATCTAGTCCAATCTCCCTGCAAACATCCTGCAAGGTGTCCCTACATCTTCAACAAAACCAGGTTGCTCAGAGCACTGTCCAGCCTGATCTTGAATGCTTCCAGGGCATCAGCAAGCTCTCTGGGCAACTTGTGCCAGAGTACCACCACCCTCATTACATATATAGGTATGTATATGTGTCTATGTGTGTGTGTGTGTATAGTTCCAGGCTTACAGTGCCAGCTCAGAGTCTGACAGCTTGGGTGCCTGGTCACTCAGTAGGTAGCTGCCCCAGGCTTTCATTTCACTGAAGTTCCATGTTCTAACCTCAGCCTTTTTCCCCTCCAGCAGACTCTTGTTCCCCTGGGCCAACCTGGCAGCCCAGCTACTGCCACCTGGGGCTGGCAGTACTGTCTGAGTGCTCCCATGCAAGCCTGAAGGCATTGCTTCCACAGTGTGATGGCTGCACTGGAACAGGAGGAAGCCTTTAGCAGCCCTGTTTGCATTTGTAGCCCAGGCAGCTGCTCCTTGTCTCCTCCAGGAGAAGGCCAGTGGGTCAGATCTGTCTGTGGTCAAGGCAGCTGGTTGGACCATGCTGACCAAAATCTAAAATGCTTTCACAGACCAGCCAACTTCTGCACAGCCTCAACCTGCTCTTAAACAGGACAAGGAGCGTGGAATGGTTGCAAACCATTCTGAGTTACTCTACAGGAGATGTGTTTCAGCAGGGTGACAGCCCTGAGAGCCTTTAAAGGTATACAGCACAGACAGGAGCAGTTTTGTTCCTGGTGATGCAGATTAAAACAGTTGCTTCATTGAATGTGAATAATCTTAGCCAATCAGTTCCAGAAGTACTCAGAAAAAAGTCCATTTTTGAAAAATGCAAACAAAACTAAACCTCAGCAGCACTATAACTACTCAATGTTCCATGAAAGGCTTGTGGCAAGGTCTGTGAAATTTAAAACATTGCTATAATAATAATAATTCTTATATTACTGACATGGCTTAACCACGATGGGCAACTAAGCCTCAGACTACTTGTTCACTCTCCCCTCCAGCAGGATGGGAGTGAGAGTCAGAAGACTAAAAGTGAGAAAACTATTGGGTTGAGATAAATATAGTTTAATAGGTAAAGCAAAAGCCACGTGCACAAGCAAAATAAGGAGTTTCATTCCCATTTCCCATGGGTATACAGGTGTTCAGCCATCTCTGGGAAAGCAGGACTCTATCTCCTGTAACAGTGACTTGGGAAGACAATCATTATCACTCCAAATATGTTCTCCTCCACCCCCTTTTTTCTTGTTCCTCCAGCTTTATATGCTGACTGTGTCACCATGTGGTCTGGAATATCCCTAGGGCCAGTTATGGTCAGCTGTGCCAGATGTGTCCCCTCCCAACTGGTTGTGTCCTGCCGCCTCCTCACTGGTAGGATGGGATGGGAGGCAGAGAAGTTCTTGACTGTGTAAGCACTGCTCAGCAGTAACAAAACCATCTCTTCATTATCAACACTGTTCCCAGTACAAATGCAAAACCTATCCTGTACCAGCATCTATGAAGAGATGTTACCCTACCCCAGACAAAATCAGCACAGCTGTAAGGATGGCATTCAGGTTTCTCCCGTAGCTACAGCCAAGGTGTAGCTGGGTGTCAGGGAAGCGCCTGTGGGCATGTCTGGCACACTTCAGCCATCAGCACCTGGGGTGCTCCAAAGCACTGCCAGACCTACATCTGACCTACATCTGTCCTCACAGGGCAACCACTGGGGCAAAGAGTCACTTCCACAGCACATCACTCAACTCACTGCTGTGGAACCTCTCCAAAGGTAAGCCTAGAGGGGTTCCCCCAAGCAGTGCCAGCTCAAAGGCCCTAGTTCCATGCTCCAGCATGCAGAGTAACAGGCCAAGCAGAGAACTAGTCCCAGGAGCTCCCCCAAGCCATACTGCCTGCAGAACTGACCAAACCATGCACAGAGGACAACAACTGTCCAGCAGAAACTGCCCTGAGAAATGCTCACACAGAACAGCCTACTGTAGATAGCTGATATAATTAGGAGATGGTTAGGTCACAGTGTAAGGTAACCAGAAGAGCTCATATATTTGCCAGAGGTCACATAGGACCACAGCTCAGCTGGACATAAGTGTGCAGGACAGATGTCATCGTTTAGCAATAGTATTCCCCAATTTAGTGTTCCCACTGAAACACTCCAAACCACACACTGTTTGCCCACTCTCCCCCAATTTCCCCCTGCAACAGGATGGAGAGGAGAATTGGAGGCACAAAGACCATGGGTTGACATTGAGTGTTCATCACATGGAACCCAATGCTAGTCCAACTGCTCACTCTGCCACCGACCTGACTGGAAGGGACACATCCCCCTCTGCCCCTTGTGTATGGTGTGAGATGGTACAGAACAATCCCAGGGTCCTGGCCATGCCCCTCCTGGCTACTGCAAAAATTAACCCTGCCCTGGCCAGAACCAGGACATTATCCACCCCTTGTTCTATACCAGCTACATCATGCTTAAATCCTACACCTTCCCACCATATATATATATGAGTACAGGTGTCATTTTCACAGCCAGTAGCTCTCCATCCAAGATGTCTATTGAGTTCATTTAGTCCATCACTGTGGGTTCTCTCTGTCCTAGATGTCTTCCAGGGCAGAAGAGCTAGTGTGCTGTCAGGTGATTGCAAGCTGCATCAGGAGCTTCCAACTGGTGAATCTGGAGCACTCCATACTCCTTGTCCATGGAAGTTATGACATACAGTGTCAGTGTCATTCACCACCAATATCATACAATTTAACATTACAGACTGTTCTCACCCCAAAATCCAATCCCCTTGAGGTACACGCTGCATTTCCCCATCCTTCTGCATTACTCACCAAGTGCACCCAAGTCCTTGGACTGGTGTGTTTGTTCAGTCTGAAGAGAATTTATAAAGAACATCACATTCCCTGTCAAATGGGTCATTGTGAGAGACTGGAGAAAATGATTACTGGCCCAAAACAACTGAACTGGGATTGGGGTAGGAAGAGAGGCAGGGAGGTGATGGTGGGACAGTGGACTGCTCCACAACCCCCACCCATGGAGCATCTAGTCCAGCCCCAGAATGGCTATTAGCCACTGGCACACTGAAAGCCCCACCTGGGAGGTGGGCCCCTAGAGACCAGGATAGATGAAGCAATTCCACAAAGATACATATGGTTGTGGCCCACCATTTGGATTTTACAGTAGCTGAGATCATGGTGGAATTCAAGTGGTGATTCTTAATCTTTCTTTGCCCCCTTCCTTTCTCTCTCTCTCTTTTTCTTCTCCTAATTTCCTCCTCTCTGAATAACTTAAAGTTGAATGGGTTAGAGTTTGCTAAGTCAATGCCTTGTGAAATGCTTTATTTTGACTGAAAGTTTGCTTCAAAATCTGCCAATACCCTTATTTTCTAGTTTGCCAGTAAAAGTTTGTTGTTTCACCTCCTGAGAACATTGTCGTGTTTCTCCACTGTGCTGCCTCAGGGTATAAAAAACCCCTAAGCCCCATTTTAAAAAACTTGTCAAGTGAACTGGGGCTTTACAGTCGTAACACCAGGAAATAGAGATGTAGATCTCAGGTTGCATAACAAAATTCCCCATGGACTCACAAGCTTATGGTAACAGTAGCATTTTCCTGTAAAAGCATAATCTCCTTTGTTTCTTGCAGTTACTGTCCTACCTGTGTTTGTCCAGCTCTCAGTAGCTGCTGGCAGTACCCCAGTTCCAGCACTGCTGGGATAGGGAGCAGGGATAAACTGAAGGAGTAAACACCACACTATTTGTCATACTTTTCAAATCAGGGGGGAAAAGATCTCTAGACAACAAAACCCTCTGTTCAAAGCATCAGCTACAGAGGACAGAGCTTCAGTAAACATCCAGCACGAACTAAAACAAACCAAAAATTACCAGGTTGAGATCATATTGTTGTTCTCATAGCACTGA
Source organism: Campylorhamphus procurvoides (assembly GCA_013396655.1). Classification (NCBI taxonomy): domain Eukaryota; kingdom Metazoa; phylum Chordata; class Aves; order Passeriformes; family Dendrocolaptidae; genus Campylorhamphus; species Campylorhamphus procurvoides. The sequence goes on along the minus strand of WBMV01009398.1, from coordinate 7,269 downwards.
GAAATGCTCCTGTTTGGTGTTCCCAGCCTGTGTCTGACTCAGTGGGGCAGCTTCCACGAGTCAGGATTGTGAGGCGTTTTCCCTGTAAAGGTCAGCTGTTTCAGGGACCTCAACTCAGTTTGCCCTGAAATTTGGTATGTGGTGTTTGGTATGCTGGCAGTAGCGTGAGTCTGCCCAAGATCAGACATTTGGCTAAGAGAGCCTTCAGAGATATATATATCCCCAAATTCTTTTTTTTTTTTCTGAAGCCTGACAAATTATAGCAATTTTGGTGCATTCAGGCTCAGTGATCTTGTTGAGGCCACCAAGGAGTATCCCCATTTCCTGCAGAGCTCTGGCTCCCTGGGCAGGGCAGGTCAGCACCACTGTAACTTATATTCACAAAAGGGCTTTGTAAGCTGTAAGTCTCAGAGCAACAAACTGGCATGATGTGGTGTAGCTGCAGACATGGGAGTCAAAAAATCCTATTTCATCAGTTTGTGACTGGATACTTTTCATCTTTATACAGCACAGCTTAAGATTTGCTGCAGACAAACGCCTTGACATGAAATTTCTCATCTCAGTGAAATTTTTGTGCTTTGACAGTGTAGACATATGATAAAATATGTCTGTTTAATCAACAAGATAACCCTGCTATTGTTATTTTGTGCTCACTGCCTTATTTTGCAGGAAATGTTTGGTCTGTTTGCATCTGTTTATGGAAAGAGAACAGGCATTTCCAGGGAAAGAGAAAAAAGAACAGCAGCTGGGGAAAGGCTTTCTCTGTCAGCACTACAGTATTAATAGTTCTTGCCATTTCTCTCAGCAAAAAGTAACAACCCATTTCTTTCTTTAAAAAAAAAAAAAAAAGGGTAGCAAGAACACACCCTGAGCCAAAACCATCCCAAGCAGAAAGGCCAAGTTTCCGTAAGTGGGAGACCACATTAATTATATGTCTAAACAGTCCTCAGCATCTGCAGAGAGCAACCAATTTCTTTCAGAGCTGTTACTTTTAAAATGTATTTTCAGTGCTGGGCAGAGTTGATCAGCAACAAAAGCAGCGTTCCCAGGTGGGGCTGTCTTTGGTGGGGCTAGGAATGCCAAGGCATGGGGAGCAGGACCGGTCCCATGTGCCAGGCAAAGGGGCAGCCAGGGCACCTGGCCCATGTTCAGTTTCCTCTCGAAAAAACAATTCTGCCTCGAATTTCTGGTTGCATTCATTAATAGGAAAAAGCTCAATTCATTCTTGCTAATTCATAGCTGTGAAATATTGCTTTTCAAGCTTCCCGTGGCTTAAGTTTCTGTTTAAATCCATATATAGTTACAGAACGCCTGCCCAGCAAACTTGGTAATCCAGCCTAGCTCCTTCTTTTTAAAAGTCTGACATGAGAAGCAACTTAGAGGTGGTGTCAAATGAGCCTGCAGAATTATTTTATTTTTATATTTCTGTTTACCAACGGTTGCTAATGGAATAGAATTTCAGCCTGTAAATGTTCTCCTCCTTTATGGATCTGGCCCATCCTTCAAAAAGTCAGTTACTTGAGGGTTTAACTCTAAGAAAGTGCTTTAAGTTATGCACGAACTTCTGTATATTATGAAATTAAGAGCACCCATATTGCTTCTCTTTTTCTTTTCCTTTTGCTTTACTGCACATATGTATCAATTACTTTTGCAAAATAAGAAAATCCTTTTTAATTTCTGAATTATCTACAGAAGTATATTATAAAGTTACCATATAAATGCAATACATGCTTGTGCAGTCTCATCTAAGGTGTGATGAAGTTCATAATGATTTTTTCTCAGACAGAGCATGAGATTTGCTCTTGTTCACTTCAGCCAGAAGGAATTGATTCTGTTTTCAAATTGGAGCAATTGACCAGTGTGAGCAGCTTCTTCTGCAGTGAATGAAGTCTGAAGCACAGCATTTGAGCTAAACTGAACTCTGTATTTCTAACATGCCATGGTTAAGCTTTTCACTTCATCAGAAATCAGAGAAAAAGAAAACTTTATTTCAAAGATAAGAATGGCTTTTGGGTGGGAAAGACTATTAGATGGGAATGGCTATTAGATGGAAACAGCCTTTAATGGATAGGAGTGATTTTGTGGCAGCCCTTCAGGTTGTGAAAGCACTGCCAGTGTCACAGGAGTCTTGGATCTGATACAGAACAGTTTCCAATCATAAGACCCAACAGCAGCCGACAGAATGTTATCAAATTATTATAGTAATGGCTATATGCAATTAATGACTGAAGTTGCAATGGCATTTTCATCTTTGCATTTCACTGCTGCAGTGAATGTGACTGATAGTGGAGAAGAGATAAAGCAGAGGTGGTGAGGTGAAATCAAGATATCTCAATGCTCAAAAAGTGTGCAGCCTAATTCCCAACCTTTCTGTGCGTGCTTAGCTTGAGTGTAGTTCTGCCTTAGTACCTGTTGCTCAGGGAGGCACTTAGGATCCTGTAAGTGAAAAAGAATTGGAAATTTGTGGTATTATCTCTTCTACCCCCATCACCTTCGCTGCTGAGTTCACTGAGCACCACATGAACAAAGGCTGCACTTCTGAGCCTCATCCTCCTCTGAAATGAGACCATGATTAATCCCCTCCAGTGACTTTGAATGCTTTAATCAAGAGCCTACAGGAAAGGAACATTTGCTGCTATGCTCCTGTGATGACCCACTGATGACCTTTTTCCTTGGGGATGGGTTTTTTTGGTGGTGCTGTTTGAAAATTAGTTCTAGATTAGATTGCAGGGAAATACTTCTCCAGATTACATCCATGTGCATCAATTTTCCCCCTACGTGCAGACAGATGGTTGTCTTCCTTTTTTCAGGAATGAAAATCTTGCATTCCCGTGGCTCTGCATGTCTGTGCACCACACCAGTACATACGGGGTTTGGTGCTGAAAAGCTCTTCTTGATTCCAGACTTCCAAAATAAGACAATCAGTTGTTGATCTCCCTTGATGCTGATACAAACTCCTGATTTACTGAAGGGCTGTCTCCCTCACTTGGCCTTGCAGAGGTTTGCAGATGGAAAAGTTTGAGAACCTATTCTGCCTGCTCAGTGCAAGGGGTGGAGACTGCACAAATTAGGAATCCCTCCCTTTTCCCTAACTTGACTTTTTCCTGGCTGTATCATTTATTTGCTCTATACCAGTGTATAAGTCACTTTGTGTCCTGTGTCCCTGCCCACAGGGCAGAGGGGTTGGACTAGATGACTGGCAAAGATCCTTTCCAACCCAAACCATTCTATGATGTAACTGGAATTCAAATAAAGAATAAGAGTTAGAATGACATTGTGCTATAATAGCCCTAGCATAATTCAGATGGGAATTCAAACACAAATGCGCATACAGGAACTGAATCAGACAAAAATGCCTAGTAAAACATTGTACCTGAAATGCTTCAGTGAAGTGTCTCAGCTTCGTCACCTTTTCACTGAACCCGAGACAGGGATTTGTGGCTCCCCAAAAGAGGAATTCCCCAATGCTACAGCAATTAATTCCCAGTTGAGATGCACACCCTACAAACAAATGTTACTCATTAGCAGCAAGTATAAGAATGACTACTCCACTGAGCATCTGAAAGAGCCACTTTGCTAAAAAAAAAAGAGTTGAATTTATTTTGATTTAACTCAAGCTCAGCTTTGAGGAAAGCATCATTTCCTGCAGGCTTGAAACCTGGCTTCTCAGGGACCTTCAGAAGGGAATTCAGATCCCTGTGGCTGGACCTTGGCTGCTGGAGGGGCTGGATGGGTGTCATCCTTTCCATTCCATGACTGCACACCTTCTTTTGCAGGATACGGCTGTCAAAGAATGACACCTCAAAATGTCTTATTAAGAATTTCACAGGAGATCAGAATTTATTAAATCATCTGTCTAGCTTTACTAATAGACCACCCATCAAAGGCAAACTGTTTTTTGGTCAGTTCCCAGAATTAATGGAACATTCACATCCCTTGTTTAGGGCTATTGTGATATTCCATAGAACACCTGTAAAATTCTACTTATGAAATTCAGATGGCCCCATTTGGACCACTTTGTTTGTTAATTTTGTTTTGCAGTGGAGGTTAAAAAAATAAAAATCAATAAAAACCCATTACCTTACAAACAGGGGAAAATTAAAGTGTCACCTTAAACTAATGAATACAGCAGCAAGTATTATCAAGTATTTTTACATCTCTACAATAAGATTGCTGCACTATATTTCAGTCTTTGATTATTGCTTTTCTGATAACCATCTAGAACACTAAAAATCACAGAATGGTTTGTTTTAGAAGGGACTGTAAAGATCATCCAGTTCCAACCTCCCTGCCATGGGCAGGGACACCTTCCACAAGACCAGGTTGCTCAGGATCCCATCCAACCTGACCTTGAACACCTACAGGGATGGGACACCCATAACTTCTCTGGGCAACCTGTGCCACTGTCTCACCACTCTCACAGTAAAGAATTTCTCTGTATATCTAATGAGTTAAAGAAACTATAATACAAAATCTTGTGACTTACATCTTTTGGTGCAAGTAATGACTACCTGACAATCCCAAATATGGTACAAAAATGGGTTTCAATTGCCATGAAAGCAATGGAGAGAAAGCAGAAAACACTAATTTGTGTATACATGTGTGGGGAAAAGACCAGGGGTAAAATGAAACACGACTGGAAAGTTGCTAAAATTGCAGTCAGCATATTTGCTAAGGGGGGATGAAAACAGAGGATGGAGTGGGGCGGAAAGTTACAGACACAATTATAACAGTATTTAAAATTATAGGAAGAAAACACATTCGCTACTCCCTAAATGGAATGTGGTCAACATGCCCAACTTCCCCAGCACAGTAAGTGTAAAGGGGGCCTGTAGGGAGGGTGGAGCAGAGTGGAGACACTGCAGACAGGTTCTGCTGAAATCCTTGCCAGAGGGGGAACTCAGTGGTACCTTGCAGCTGAAAAGTCACACAGCAGCTGTCAACCAAGGCAGGAAAAAGATTTCTTGCTGTTGAACCAGCAACTGTGGTAAGATCACAGATGCCTGCCCACCTCCAACCCCAAAAGTCACCTCAGATATAACACTGGTGTTACCCACCTTCAAGGTATTATCACCCCCCACTGAACATGATGCATGTCTTGAGTCACTCAAGTTCCACCTAAACGTAAAAATTTGTATAAAAGGAAGTTAAAAATGGGGAGAAGATAGGAAATACTCCATTGTAACTTCTGGAATCAGTTGACAGGCTGAACCTGTCCTTCCCCATAGGAATGCCTACTGGGTAAGAAGCATACTCTGTGCACACTAATTCATTATCTCAAGCTAGCTTTTGTTAGGGATTAGGGCTCGTTAGTACGTTGCTTTGAATACATTTTTAGACCAGCAATCTTCAGACTTTAATCTGTCACAATTTTCTATTATATTAATAAAGATGCATTCCATAATTGTTAATTGTGAGTCCTCCAAGGACCCTAGCAGTTGGTGGGTGATATACTTAACTATGGAGACCTGGGAGGGGACCTCTCATGTGCTGTTGGCATGTGTCCCTGAATCTTGTCTGGGGCACTCACGAACCAATTAAAGGTGTGGAGACTGTTTCCATGTGACTCTGAAAAATATTAGTCCAATCCAGAGGACTTTTCACTGGAAGCTCTACTTGATGGGTCTCTAACAGACTTGGTCAGGCACAAGGGTCTCAGGTAACCTTGGGCACTGACAGGCTAATCAAACACCAAGAGTTTGAGAAAATCTCTCCTTTCACATGACAAGATCTTTGAACTTACATGACACAGCTCATGCAAATTTTTATGTAATAGTAACTTGCCAGACAATAAAATAGTAGCCAGGATTTAAATAGTGAATTGGAACAAAAAAGATTGTGAAGCAGAGCTCATCCTTTTGAAATCACTGAAATATGCACCTCACACATTACTGTGTTCTTCAAAGGTAGACATAACCATAAGGACTTGGGCTAGGCCTTTATTGACCCATTTAGATACACTGACATGTGTCTTTAACACTTTAAAGTACATCAATTATTTTCTGATAAAAACTAATGAACCTCTTATTTCATCATTATTTATTTATTGCATATAAAGATAAAAGATGCGTCACTGATGTGCATCTTCCAAGCCCTCTGTCTTGTAAAACGATGCAGTTCAGTTTTTGTAAAATTTGTTTCTGAGACTCCTAATAAGTAAGGTGACTGCTGACTTACTGTGTGAAGAAAGACATGCCAAAATTCTTCCTTTTAACTGTGCATTTTTGTTCACAATTAAAAGGGGAACACACTTTTAGTTTTCAGGCAAGCAGATGAAATTCTCATGAATTCATTCTCCTTATATTTTAAACTAAGTTAGAAGCTTAAACTGACCTCAAAATTGAAATTCAAACCCAAGGAAATTATCAAGAGTGAATTTCTAATGATCCATGACAAAGCTCTCGCATGCACTAAGCACTTTTCACAATGAAAAGATTAAGTATTGCAGGATCTAAACTAACTTAGAAGGATGGCAGATTTCAGCTACAAATAACATTTTTTTAATGGCTGATGTTAGTCTTGCTTTGTTTGTCTTCAACATAGTCATGCTGTCTCAACCCTCTCAAACTCCCCACATTGTATTGTGAGGATTTTAACATTTGTTATTATCAGAAAATACTTATTTATGATTTTAGGGGGAAATCTTACCCCTAAAGTAATGAGCAAACCTTATTTAACTCAAGATAAATATCTTCTTCCAGAAATCCTTAAGTGTTGCTAAGATGCAATAGCAGGTCCACAAATGCTTCTACTGTAATAAAATAAGAATATCCACCCTGAACCCGTTAATTTAATGTATTCTTCCAGAACTGTTCTTGGAACTAACATAATTTAATATTTTCATTAGGAATTTTAGCACAAAGACCTGGAGAATATTAACAAAATATGATGGTGCCCTAAAATGAGAAGATATAATCAATATAAGGGTGATAAAGAATTTATTGCAATTAGAAACAGGATGAAATTTGGCAACACATGTACTCTGGAACTGAGAGCAAGAATTTCTGCCTTGAGCTTGGAACTCAGAAAATTAAATGGCAGAAGAGGAGAAAAACCTTTGGATATTTGTTGATCACAGGATAACCAAACCACTCTAATACAGCTGTGAAAGAAACTGAGCGGAGTCCAGTCTATTTCAAGCAAAATATTTTGGACAGAAACAAGTATTAGTGTGATTGTATTGTTGGGCTGTACCTTGCAGTGTGTTAGCAGAAATTTCTTGTTAAAGCAAGATTATTTGAAATCAAAAAACCAAAACCCATAAAACCA
>WBMV01009396.1:217079-234274 GCA_013396655.1 Campylorhamphus procurvoides | reverse complement strand
CATCCCACGGAAGGGTTTGCAGGGTCAGAGCTCTGATCCATCCCTTGGGTGGGACACTTAGACCTGACTCAGGAAATTCTGTGTGAGGAGGATGTTTTCCATCAGCCAGATGGAGCCAGAACCAACCATTTCACCCCAAAATTAGGAGAGGCTCATGGGCCACCTGGGTCCATCCCAGGGGAATGTGCATTCCTCTCTCAGACAGAAGAATCACAGTCACCTGAAGGCTCTTTGCATTCACAGTCCCAAAGAGCTGATTTGTAAATTCAGCATGCACAAATCTGGTTTTCATCATAAAAAGCAGTTTCTTTTCCAGAGATCAACACCAGAGTATTTGAATTTCATTGTGCAAAAGGCAATAACGACACAGACAACATTTTGGCTGAGTTGGAGCTCAGTGCCTGATGAAATATCTGAGAATTGAGGTTTCAGGTGAGGCCAGCCCAGCCTTTCTGCAATAATAATGCAGTGCTGGCTCTCCAGAGCCTGAATCCCATGTCCCCACTCACACCAGCATGAGGAATAATGGATTCAGCTGCTGTGCAGACACCTCTTTCCCCAAAAATCCATTTGAGGAGAGCCTCTGGCTCACGGGATGTCCCAGCCCATCCTCTGGCAATGCTGTTTCTCTATTGCAGTGGTGCCAAAACACACCTCTGTAACCACAGTGGGGTTTATTCTCTCCTCTCCAGACCCATATGTCAAAGTGTCTTTGCTGTGTGACGGGCGGAGACTGAAAAAGAAGAAAACCACCATAAAGAAGAACACCCTTAATCCCACTTACAATGAAGCAATAATCTTTGACATTCCCCCGGAGAACATGGATCAAGTCAGCCTGCTCATCTCTGTCATGGATTACGACCGGTGGGTGGGAGCTCTGGGGAGGCAGAGCAGCCCCTTGGGGGCACGTTTCCTGCTCAATACCCATTTTTCATACTTTTTCCCTCCTCAATACCCATTTCCCATAGCATTTCCCTCCTCAATACCCATTTTCCATAGGATTTCCCTCCTCAATACCCATTTTCCATACTGTTTCTCTCCTCAATACCCATTTTCCATAGGATTTCCCTCCTCAGTACCCATTTTTCATAGGGTTTCCCTCCTCAATGCCCATTTCCCATAGGATTTCCCTCCTCAATGCCCATTTCCCATAGGATTTCCCTCCTCAATACCCATTTTCCATAGGATTTCCCTGCTCAATACCCATTTTCCATAGNTGCCAAAACACACCTCTGTAACCACAGTGGGGTTTATTCTCTCCTCTCCAGACCCATATGTCAAAGTGTCTTTGCTGTGTGACGGGCGGAGACTGAAAAAGAAGAAAACCACCATAAAGAAGAACACCCTTAATCCCACTTACAATGAAGCAATAATCTTTGACATTCCCCCGGAGAACATGGATCAAGTCAGCCTGCTCATCTCTGTCATGGATTACGACCGGTGGGTGGGAGCTCTGGGGAGGCAGAGCAGCCCCTTGGGGGCACGTTTCCTGCTCAATGCCCATTTTTCATACTTTTTCCCTCCTCAATACCCATTTCCCATAGCATTTCCCTCCTCAATACCCATTTTCCATAGGATTTCCCTCCTCAATACCCATTTTCCATACTGTTTCTCTCCTCAATACCCATTTTCCATAGGATTTCCCTCCTCAGTACCCATTTTTCATAGGGTTTCCCTCCTCAATGCCCATTTCCCATAGGATTTCCCTCCTCAATGCCCATTTCCCATAGGATTTCCCTCCTCAATACCCATTTCCCATAGCATTTCCCTGCTCAGTACCCATTTTCCACAGGATTTCCCTGCTCAATACCCATTTTCCATAGCATTTCCCTGCTCAATACCCATTTTCCATAGGATTTCCCTCCTCAATACCCATTTCCCATAGGATTTTCTCCACCACCACCCTGCCCTTGTGCAGACCCCACCACAGGACCCCAAACCTCAGCTGGTGAACGTGGGCAGGGTGAGGGGGGGAGATGACTGAGAGGTGTCTGTGTGGCTCTGTTGTCCTTCAGAGTGGGGCACAACGAGATCATCGGGGTCTGCCGCGTGGGGGTCAACGCCGAAGGCTTGGGCAGGGACCACTGGAACGAGATGCTGGCGTACCCACGCAAGCCCATCGCCCACTGGCACCCCTTGGTGGAGGTGAAGAAGTCCTTCAAAGAGGTGGGTGGGTTGTTCCTTCCTTCTGAGGCGTGAGGGGGATGGTTCCAGGCTCTCAGGGAGCTTCTCCCCTCGCTTGGGGTTTTCTGGCGAGAGCAGAGGGAATTTTCTCACCAGAAATGAACTCTGGAGCACGAGCACTTCTGTCCCACCTCGAAATAGCTCCTCGAGCTCACCAGCAGCAGTGAGAGAGCCTGTATTTACAGATGTGACTGTTACCATACTGGGGTTTTTTTCTTTTTCTTTTTTTTTTTCTTTTTAAATTAGAGATTTAAGGGAAGAGAATGCTGCCCTGATTGCAGAACAAATTGTCCAGGGATATTGCCTATTTCAAGTTTCAATTTTTCATCCGAAAAGATTTTTCTGTTGACTCATCTCCGAGCCTTTGAGGGAGAATAAATAGAACAAATGTAATTGCTCTAAGCATCTCCAGAGAAAGAGAGTCACTTGATGCAGCCCCAGCTGATCAAACAGGGCTGAAATGCCTGGGTCCCATTTTGGCCAGCTCCTGCATTTTCTGCTCCTTGCACTCCGATTTCTCACGCTCCCGTAGAGCTCTTTGGCTTTGGCTGATTGAAGGTGTAATTTCTGGGGGAGGGAGGAGTGGAAAAGGGCACACACATTCCTGATGCTTCAGGTATGAGAAGAAAGCCAGGATTTGTGGCCAGTGCTCAGATAATAAAGGCAATAAAACCTCCCACTCCATCGGGGGCTAGGGAGGTATTTTCCCTCAAAGCCACAGGATAAGTACTTAACAAAAGCATGTTATTTTCCTCTTGAACTTCAGACACTGAGCTGGACTGGAAGGCAGATACTGGGCAGGATGAACCCTCCCAGTGGTCTGATTTAGTGCATCCAACCCCATGTTTCTTTGAAATCTCTCCTTTCCTCTAACAAGAAGGGGGTGGGCAGGCCCTGGCACAGGGAAGATGTGGCTGCCCCATCCCTGGGAGTGCCCAAGGCCAGCTTGGATAAACTTGGAGCAACCTGGGCTGGTGGGAGGTGTCCCTGCCCATGGCAGGGGGTGGGATGGGATGGGGTTTAAGGTCCCAAACCCAAACCAAGAAGGCAATTTGTGCTCAGTGCTCTCTGTCCCAGCCCAGGTGGATAACACCCAGTGGGAAAACCTGGCAATGAGTATTTCAGTTTAAGAGCCAGTGGGATGGGATAGATCAGATGGATATACCAGATGGATAGGTCAGATAATGGACACAGATAGGAGACATTCTGTGAGCTCATGTTGCACCCCTGTAAATCAGGAGTAACCCCACAGGTCACAACTGGTGTCAATGAAAGCAGAATGAAGCTCCAGGTGTGTGGCACCTGGGGCACCTCCCAGTGAGGTGACAACCAGCAGCTGCCCCAGGGCCAGAGCTCCCTTCTCCACGCCAGCATTTTCATGGCTCTACTGCACCATTTTTCAGATGCGCGTTGGGTTTCGAAAGAAAACTCCTGTGAAGTTTTTGATAATCAATAGGGGAAAAAAAAAAGAGAAAAAGCAGTATTATGATGGTGAAACACAGAGAAACCAAGGGGCAGGCATGGAAGATGACTCACCTTCTAAAATATACTTTGAAACCCACGGCTGAGCCCCCAAGACTTTGGGAAAAAAACAACCCCTCAGTGAATCATTTCACCCCCCCATTGCACAGGTCAGGAGCTTTGCTTAAAAAGGAAGCAAAAACCCTCTGATCTCCTGTTCTGGTATTTCTGCCACAAACTGGGGCACGGAGCCAGCAAGCAAATGGTCCCTGTGTTTATTTGCCCTTTCAGGTTTTAGCACTGCTGTCTGCAAATCCCCAGTGCAGCCTAAAAAAAACCCCGAGCAGAAAAGGCACAGGCTCCCGGAGAGAATTAATGGGAAATGGTATTTGCTGCTTCCAAGTCATTGCATCACCTTTGCCATCATCTTTTCCGTGTGGGTTTGGGTGTTTTTGGAAAGAAACTCGGGCTTTTGGTCCTGAAACCTCAGCTGTGGGTCTGGTGGAGGCTGCTCCATCCACCAGGCTCTGTGGGCTCCCCTTCCACCTGCCCTGAGGTGCTGGGGGAGAAGCTGCTGGCCCTCCATCCCTTCTTCACCCTCTTGTCTTTGTAGGGGTGAACTCAGGCTATGCTGAGCCATCATCTCCATGATTTCCATCTTCATTTGCATCTTCATCTTCGAGAGGGTTTGTGCCTGGCACCAGCAGACGGGGTTTGCTCTCCCACTGATCCTCCTGATGGTCTCTGAGTGCTCCAACTGCTGGTCGTGGCCTCTGCTGCACATCAATGTCTCTGCTGATGGAGTGCTTGACCCCATACTGAAGGAGAGACAGCTGGCACCCTTTTGATGTCTAAATTGAGCCATGGATGAGCAGAGCTGTTTGCCCGGAGCTGCTCCCTGCCTGGGGCTCCAGCTCGGGGCTGCAGGGAGGGGTGGCAGTCTGGAATGTCATTGCCAACATGTGCACTGCCCTGCCTGGGGCACCTTGCCAAAGCTCTGGCCAAAAGGAGGAGATGCCACCGTGTTTTGGGCACAGTTTGATCGCCAGAATCACAGTTTCTGGTGATTTCAGCAGGAGAACTCTCACTGGAGGGGTGTTGCCCAGCCCTGGCCCCCCAATTGGATGGATTGGATGGATGGATGGGTCGGTGGGTGGATGGATGGATTGATGGATGAGGATGGATGGATGGATGGATGGATGGATGGATGGATGGATGGTGGTGTTGGATGCCACTGGCCTCCTCCTGCAGTGCAGATGTGGTTCTTTGACCGTCCACCATGAGGACCTGGGCTAACAGTGCTGGGCTAACATGGCCCAAACCCCTCCTTTCTGTGCTCCTCTGTGGGCTGGTGTCGCTCACTCATCTCTCCCCTCACATTTATGGAGCCTTTAGGGAAATGCTTCTGATGCACATCGTGTCTTTGGTTGCTCCATATTTATCAACAGTGAATAACAAACCATAATCAGTGCTCTTCTCTAATGACCACCATCATTAAAAAGAGAACATGGAGAACATGTGCAAATGAATCATTAATTACAGGCTTCTGAGCGCCGCCCTCCTCACACAGATGTTCAGAAGGCGAGGCTTTGAGCACAAGAGGAGAATCCCACTTGCTGGTGCAGCGTGAGGTTATTCTGACAATAAATTCCTCCCCTCAGCACAGCTTGTTCCCATCATTCAGCCCCGAGGTCCTGATGGCACCTGCTCGACCTCCATGGGTTCCTCAGCCATCCCACCCACGCTCCTCCTTCATACCCCCGAACACAGCCAGCTCAAGGGGTGGTGTCCAGCAGGAGAAACCTAAAATTACAGCTTGTTTGGGCAGGCTTTGAAGGGAACTTCTGAAAACAGAGGAGTTTTCTCCGTCGTCTGTGAGAGACAAACTCAGGTCTGGCAGAGCAGCATCATCAGCGCGATGTGGAACGGGGCTTTGATGTTTCCTCTGACATTCAGCAGGGGAGCATTTATTTGTTTAAAACATTTCTCCAGATCAAACCTGATAACTCTGGGGAGAGCCAAGTCCTGCCCATCACGAGGAATAACCATTTATCTTTCAAGATAAGCTCTTCCAGACTTGTGGGCCTGGTTGGCTTTGATGGAAGCGCTCCTGGTTTGTGGCTCTTAATTACACATTGCATGGTTCACCTTTGCTGATCAAACAGAGGGAAAATATCTGCAGGCTCCTCTCCTGTCATTTGAACCTGCTCTTGGGAGAACTGTCATCCCATTTTTGGAGTGGCAGCGTTGTCACCGTTGCTGCTGAGAGGACAAGGCAAGGAGCATGGAGAAGGTTCTGCCAAAAGCCCATTCCTGCTGTAATTCCTGCTGTTTGGTTGGGAATTCCAGCCAGGAGGTTGTGTCCATGAGCAGTTCCTCAGGGATTTCAGCAAACACATATGAGAAACGTGGGAGAAAGTGGTTTTTTGCCTTAAATTGCATGTTTGGAAGGGCGAGCTTTGCAGCTTCTTCATTCATTAATTCAATGCGATTAATTTACTGAAATTAGTGCAGTGCAAACCTGTGCAGTGACTTCCTTTTACACTCTTTGGGGGAGGGAATGGCCCAAATTGGCCAAATTTGTGACCCCTCCAGGGCCACGGAGCACNGCAGTGCAAACCTGTGCAGTGACTCACTTTTACACTCTTTGGCCAAATTTGTGACCACTCCAGGGCCACAGAGCATCTGCAAGTGTCTGTTTGCCCCGCTCAGCCTCCCTGCAAGCACCACACAACCATCCTCTCCTCTTCAGTGAGAGTTCTTGGAGATGCCTTTGCCAAGGCAAGGGCGAACTCTGGTTCCCCAAGTGAGTTTTCACCCCGAGAAATTAAATTTATACATGCTGGAGCATTAATATCAGCCAGCAAAGAGCTTCTGCTTCGGCAGGAGGGGAGGGAATTGATCCGGGGGGAGAAGGGAGCAGTGGAAATGGTGTGCCTCTGTTGTCTCTGGGAGATGTCCATCATTTGTCTTTGGAATTTAATAAAACAAGATGGTGAGATGGGCAAGTACTCAAAAGCTCGAGGAGAAATGGGTTTGAATTATAATAATAGCCCCCAAGGCAGATGACTAATAATTTATGATCCCATAAGTGTGGCCAGAAGAAAAAAATAATGTTTGCTCCATCCACTGAGTCTCTGATGTGATTTTCCCTTGGAGAAATGTCTCTGGAGCTGTGGGCAGGGCTGCTGTGGAGTAAAATTACCAGACTGCAAAGACTCAAGCACTTCTGAGATTAGACAGTATCTCTAACCCAAAGAGACAATGGCAATAAAGCAGCAAAGGAAGCCGAGCCGAGGCCGCTTTGTCTTCGTGTTTGTTTCCCCTCTTTTTTATTTTTTTGGGTGAGGAATCCTCACGGTCGGGGATGGATTTACAAAGCAATAAAGCAAATTGTTCAGTAATTCCTCCCGAGTGGTTCAACAGGGGAGCAGAGGCAGAGCAGAGGAGAACGCCGCGGGACAGGGAGCACCGAGGGGGGACAAAGGGAGGAATCCCAAATAATCCCTCTTTGTTTTCTCTCTCCTCCCGCAGTGGCAAGGCCGGGCAGCGAGTTTCGACAGCCAGGGCTCCTGTCCCTCTCCCAAGCCACCCCCCAGCCCGTGACAGGAGCACGGCCAGGGACATGGGACTCAAGCACGCTGGTTTTGCCCTTGGCCCAGGCTCGGTGGGCGCTGAGTGGCGGGGGCAGCAGAGACTCCCCGGGCTAGTTGTTCCTGCGTGAGTAAAGGTAGAAACCCGTCTCGTGGTCCAAATATGTTTTAAATGTCTACTCTGTCTCCCAAGGTGATGTTCTTGTCGTGGCTTTTACCGTGCGGGCGTGTGTCCAGAGGAACGAGGTGGACTGAGACGTGAGCTGGAGGTTTGGGGTGTAAAATAGGGTGTAAAATAGGGTGTAAAATAGTTCCCAGTGTGTGTGTGAGAAGGCTGGACGAGGGAGAAGATGTGTCTGCAGAGAGCAGAGGTGGCCAGGAGAGGGGATGTCGCTGGGACAGCCGTGGCAGAAGATGGGACAGACCCTTCTGACCTGCCAGCAGCTCCGTGCCCGTGGCCAGCCCCACCCCAGCTGAGTGTGCCCGGGATTCCTGTGTCCATGAGGTGTCCATGAGCTCTTAGAAGTTTGTGCAGTGTGTATCCCAAATTCCTTTTGTCATCTATAAATCATTGCTGTTGATTCCTCGGGGACAAAGCTGGTTTTTCCCCCACCCATCACCTCCCTGTATTTGAAGTCTCCCCTGAGTTAATTGCATGAAGAGTTTCTTCAGAGCCCTTTGTAGCTGCTGCTCATCCCCCTGTTCCATCACCACGTTAGCTGGAGTGGAGGGAACGGTGTTGCCACAAGTGGGATTTGGAAATAAAGGGGGAAAGGTGTAACAGAAATAGGAGAGATCCTTGCATGGCCACAAGATCTGTGTATTTTATATCACCCAAATAATAAAGGCTGAACCACAGAGGAAAGGGAAATACAGAGCCACAACCAATACTGAAATAGAAGCTTCCAAACTTTTCTCTTGGACTGTCAGCACTCCCTTAAGGATAAAGTTTCTAAGGCCCAAACCCTGAAGGAAGGTCAAGCTTTGGGCCAAAATGAAGCTTTGCTGGTTCCTTGGCTGCAGAGGCCAAAAATGAAGTTAGAATATCCCAAGGACTGGCTTTGCAGCTACATCAGCTGATCTTTATCAGCCAGCTGTGGATTTTGGCCACTTTCTCCTGGTGGCTTTTCCTCTGAGTTAAGAAGTGCATTAGTGCTCTTTATTCCCCCCTAATTAAATTCAGTGTGAGCAAATATTTTGGTTTTGAGGTAAGACTTGTGAGTGAGGCAGCCGGTTCTCCTCCCCTCAGGTTACCAGAGCTCTTCCATCAGCCCCAATCCTCAGGTCAGCTCCAGTTTCCATCTCCCTAAATGTCCCCACCCCAGCCCTGGCACAGAGGGGGGTTTGCCTTGCTCCTGGGTGAGACCAACCCTTTGTGCCCTGAAGGGGAAATCCATCACCCCCCATCACACCTCGTGTCTTAATTCTCTTTATGTGCCACGCGCGGTAGGAGCAGAAACTCAATAAAATGATTTTATTTGTAAGCGCTGCCTTGTCTGGTGGGACATTTCCTCTTGTGAAAGCAGCAGCAGCTGCTGGGGTGTGATTTTGGGGGGTTGCAGCAAATGGGGTCGTGAAGAGCCTGGGATGGGGTGATGCAAGGCAAGGTAATGGGGTGCTTTTTGGGGCAGCCACGAGTTCTGCAGTGCTGGCTGGGCTGGCACAGTCACACCACCCCTTGGGGGGCACTGAGCACCACTTGGAGAGAAAAAAATGGTATTTCAAGCACTTCAACTGCTTTGGTTTCCCAGCACCAAGAGACACAGCAGAGGTGAGACCACCCATCCTTTCTGGGAATGTTCCAGGTGCCAGCACAGGGAAAAGTCTCCAAGCATTGCAAAGAATCGACTGGGAGGGTCCAACACTGGCCAGGAAGCCCCTGAAGCTCTGCCTGAGCTTCAGGGAGCCCCAGGTTGTGGTTCTGTGAGCTGGCACTGCCTCTGCCAGGTGACCAAAGGACAGGACAGCCCCAGCAGAAGCCACAGCAGTCCTGGCTGATGGCACTTGGCAATCTTTAATTGCACCAACCCACTCAACCCCTTTTCTCCTTTAATCCTGGCATCTCAGGGCTCAGCATTCTCTGTGTAATCTCTGCCTTTTCTCCCTTCTCCTCGTTATCAAGGATTGAGTCAAAACATACGTGGGGTTTGACACAAAGCTGCTATTTTTAATCCTCGCTTCGCACAGATAATCAATTTCCACTCAATACTGGCTGTCACTTGGGTGCCTGGGAAAGTGGATCTCCCTTTGGTGAAGAACACCCACGCCTGGGTGGCTCAGCCCCCCCTGCACGCAGGATTTCAACGCTGAGGCTTTGCCACATCCCCCAGCCAGGGGAGAATCAACCCAGTGTGTGTTTGCAGCAGGTTGGTCACACTCCCCATGCCAAACTCCAGCCCAGGAGTGCAGACATTCCCCTCTCAGCCCTGCAGGGCTCAGAACTCCTCCAAGGAGCTGAGCCCGGAACCAGGGCCATGCCAGGATTGGTTAAGTTTTCTTGTTCTCTGCTTTCCTTGCTCCTCTCAGCCATGGGATAGCAGCTCACTGAGAAGTTTGGGTGATGTCCAAGCTAAATAAGGAGGGTCAGCACAGGGCCAGGTCCCACGGGGTGCTTGGTGTGGTGGGACTCCTTTGGAACTCGTTCAGAGGTGAGGAGGATGCTGCAAACAGCCACAAATGAACAGTCTGGTTATGGAGCTCTGCAAGCAAAACAAACACAGGGAGCGTTCCCAGACCTTCCTCTTAATTTTTTTCCCCTTTTCTCTTTAGTTTTAGTCTCAGAGTCTCCAGTTTCATCAGTCTGACTGAGTGGAGGAAGAGTGAGAGACCCTGGAGGGAGGGTGGCCATGCAGGGACTGCTGGTTTGAGGGGGGGTCACAGGGAGAAGGGACATCCCAAGGGCCATCCCACAGCTCATTGCAAGGGAACTGTCCCAACCATGTGCCCTCCCACTGGCTTGAGTACAAAATAACTTGCATATCAAAAAAAAGGAGTGAAAAACATCCAGTAGAAAGTGAATTTGAGATATAGAATCCCAGAATGGTTTGGGTGGAAGGGATCTTACAAAGTTCATGGGCAGGGACACCTCCCACTGTCCCAGGTTGCTCCAAGCCCTGTCCAACCTGGCCTTGGACACTCCCAGGGCTGGGGCAGCCACAACTTCTCTGGGAAATCCATTCCAGGGCCTGCCCACCCTCAATTCCTTCCCAACCCCAAGCCAGGGTGATGCTCTCCAATATTGGCTTCCCACTGATCCCATTATTGTGTGGATTTGATTTTTCACCCCTCAGCAACACATTTGTTTGGCACAGAGAGGGATCCTGTCATGATGGTTTATATTTATCCTCCAAAAGTGGCCTTTAATTTCTAATTATGGCAGGCAGCTCACAGGTTGGCAGATCACACACACACACAGAAGGCAAGGAGAAAACAACTGGGGGTTTCTAGGGGTTTAAGAAATAAATCAACGTGTTCTGTAATTATCTCGGGAGGGGAAATAACACCAAAGCACTGAATTTAAGCTCAATACTGATGCTGACAGTGTGTTGTGTCACAGCTGCCACACTGAGCCTGGCTCTGTGTCCCCACAGCTGGAGATCTCTTATTCTACACGACATTTTTGGTCCTGTGGGTGACTCGAGGTGCCCTGTGCCCACCCTGGGCTCAGCTCTCCTGGCAGGAGCAGCTTTGTCTGCTTCCTTTTCAGTTTTTATTTTCTCTTTTTTCCAACCCCTTTTATTTCCATGTAGAGCTCGAGCAGCCTGTAAAGAGCCTGGAATCACATCCACTCAATGCCAAGGCTTTAGTTCAAATAACAAGAGACCAGATACTTTTATCTGCACTTACAAGATAACAAATTAGGCAGAAAATGATATATATATATCTGATTGGAGAAAAGCACCGTCCTGATCCTTGAGATCCTGATCTCTGTCCTCTATTTGTTCCTCATTGTTACTCCTTCTGTCATTTGCCCTCCTGATTGTCTCTCTAATTAGGCAACCCCAGACTTCTCAATCTCATTTTGCCAGAGGTTTTCTCTGCCAGTGCCCTCATCATTCCTCCTGCCATGAAGATCAGACATCAGCACAGCCATGCACTTCTTGAAATGCCAGGTCAGGGCTCTCCTTTCTGCTCCTAATTCAGCACCCAAGGATGTTCCTCCTGGGACTGCAAACTCTGTCATTTGGGTGGAGCTGGAGGAACAAATCCAGCTGTTCTGGGACACCCAGGATTGGGCTGCACATCCCAGCAGTGCCCAGCCCAGCTCCAGGGGATCTCCAGAGCCCAGGAGACCTGGGTGAGCCCTGCCTGCTGTGACAGCACAAGGGGGAAGGGTTTGGAGTGAATTCAGATTAAATAGTTGGGAGAAATTCTCTCCTGGGAGCTCTGGTACAAGTTGGGCAGAGAAGCTGTGGCTGCCCCAGCCCTGGAAGTGTCCAAGGTCAGGTTGGATGGACTTGGAGCAACCTGGGCTGGTGGGAGGTGTCCCTGCCCATGGCAGGGGTGGGATGGGATGGGTTTTAATGTCCCTTCCAACCCAACCCAATCTGGGATTCCACGATTCATTTTGCACTAAAAGGTAACACTTTTTTTTTTTGCTCTTTTGCTGGGGGGAGCATCACCCCTAAATCCTCCTTGCCCAGAGGCCGCTGGAGTTTGGCTCTTCTTTGGCTCAGAAATTCCAGATCTTTGAATCTTTGGATCTTTGGCCTGACATCTCTTTGTCCAAGAGCCAGAGGTGTCCTGGTAGCTCTGCCAGGCTCCCAGAGCCCTGCAGTCAGCCCTCAGCAGCAATGGCACTTGAGTGGACAAAAATCACCTTTTTTGCCCCTGGATTTTTCTGAGAGACAGTTTGCAATTATATTTTCCAGCTTTTATATATGTATTTTTTGAAGACAGCGAGTTAGTCATGCAAATATAATTATATATCTTACGTTCCCGTGTCAGTCGTAATTAAAGCCACGGTATTTAAAGCACATCTATTTCAAAACCCCAATGCAGGCTTCTATTAAAAAAATGCAGTTCATTTAAACTAATAAAGCACCTGGATGGGTCAAGACAAACCCAGAGCATGTCCTGTTGCCTTGGGAACAGGAGGCATCAAAGCCAAGTGCAGCCCTGGGAACCCACAGCCCTGAGAACAACAGGCAGGGATGGGATTAGGGCAGGAAACCACCCCAAATCCGAGGGGAATTTGCCTGGCTGGTCCTTCCTGGGGCTGGTTGGGAGTGGCTGGGGGGGCATCACAGTGCTGGACCCCAAAGGGCATCCCGGGGGGTTTGGGACATGGGTCAGAGGCACATCCCGAGCCCAGCCAGGCAGGGGGTGGGCAGTGGGAGCCAACCATCCAATTCACGGATGGGGAGACTTTCTGGCTCGCTAATTGCTTGCAAAGTGGCAGATTTGTCCTAATCTCCCGTTAGCAGCTGCACATCCCTCTCCATTGCAAATTGCCGGGTTTGAGGCTTTCTGGCCACAGCGGAGGAGAAGTAATTTTTAATTAAGCCTCTTTGCTGGTGTTCCTCTTGGGTGCCTCACACAAAGGAAGGGGGATTCTGCTCCTTGCTCTGCTGGTTTCCTTGAGACCACCCTGCCCACCCAGCCCCAGCCATGGGCACCCCACCAGTCTCCCTCTCCCAGTACCACCCTCTGCACCAGCCCAGTGAGGACTCTGGTCCCCCAGCACCATTCCCATCCCAAAGGCAGCCCCACTGGGAGCAGCTCCAGGCACAGATCCCACCTCTTGGGGACGAATTAAAGCAGTTTTTCTGGGCCATGCTGGGTACAGAAACCCTCCTGCCTGTTGTATAACCTCGTCTCCATTAATGAGCCTCTAATTACTGCCCACTGTGTGTCCTGATGGAGCTGCCCCTCGGCAGGGATTCACCACCTCCATCCTCCTGGCATGGAGGGAATTGTGCCCTCCTTCCTCATGCCAGCAGGATCCTCCACAGGGCCAGGTGAGAGGGAGCATCCCATGGATCCAGAGCATCCTCCTCCTCCTCGGGCTGCATCTGTGGTGCCTCAGGACTGGCCAGATGCCACCCTGGCACAGCCACCAGCCGTGTTGGGTTCTCCAGGTCAGTGGGCTGGTGCTGGGTGGACCAGGACCCTTCCAAGGTGATGCCACCTGTGATGGCCCTGCTGGTTTTTGGCTGCTGCTGCCATTCCCAAAGCCAGAGTCCCCAGGGCAGGAATGGAGCTGATGAGGCTCCATAAATAAATAAATAAAATAAATAAAAGGATTATTTCCTAAAGCTGCTTGTTTCTCCAAGCCTCTGGAAGTGGCTCTGGCAGTGAAGGGACCATGGAAGTCAGCTTGGTTTGCCAGCACAGAGCTGAACATCCGAGGGAGGGGATGATGGCACTGCCCCCCAGCTGTGCTAAATGTCAGGGGATTTATTGGTGCTGCTGTCTCGTGATTAAATTACATTCCTTTCTTCATTTATTCTCTAACAAGCTGAACATTTCAATTTCCGAGGCGAGCTCGGGTGGGGAATGGAAGGGGATGGAGGTTGACAGTGACACTGGAGGGGGCTCAGTCGGGGAAAAACGCTCCTCATTTCGAGCCCTGACTTCCTGGAAAAATTCAGGCAGGGAAGGATTGGCAATTCAGAGCCAAGCTGGGAGCAGGAATCTTCTGCAAGGGCTGCTCATCTGCCAAGAGTCCCCCGGGTTGCAAAGCCTGGAGCAATTTCAGGTCCAAAGGGGTCACAGACTCATGGCATGGTTTGGGTTGGAAGGGATTGTGAAGATCACCCAGTTCCAGCCCCCTGCCATGGCCAGGGAGTCAGACCTTTCCTTTCCCCTTGCCTGAGCAATTCCACCCAAGTGCTAATCTTTGCATCGTTCTCATTTACGAGGGCGAGGAGGTAATTTTGGAGGCACCCATTTAACTGAGCAATTAGCGAGTTAATTAAGAGAAAAATGGATAATTTCTGCTGCTTTGCCCTTACCTCCTTAGTAAGGGCAGGTTTTCCCCAGGACAATCCCAGTTACCTTGGTTATACCTCCCCCCAGGTCCTCAGCCACCTGCAGCAGCAGTGTGGGCACACCATGGGTGATGTCCTGGGGGCACAACTCCTCCAACCCCCTGTCNCCTCAGCCACCTGCAGCAGCAGTGCTGGGGACACAACTCCTGTCCTGCATCCTCGTGTCACCCCACAGGTGGCTGCTGGAGCCCCTGGGCACTATTTATCCATCCCCAGCAGACAAATTTGGGCTGGAGAGCCTCAATTTGATGCTTCACTTGGTGCCTCATCTCTTGGAGCCAAAGAGAGAACAAACTGTGCCTCGTGGAGCTCCCTGGAGCTGCCCCCTGATCCCTGAGCAAAGCTCTGGGCAAGGGACCCCAAAGCCTCCTCTCCCAGGGAGAGTCACTGCACCCTCAGCACTTTTTCCTTGGGAAGATGGATTAAGGAGAAAAGTCAGATCTATTCCAGAAAGGCTCAGGGGAGCTGCTTTTGAGAGGGGAAGAAATTAAAGAAGTGCTTAGTTGAATAGCTGAGCTGGTATTTTTGTGTCCTCAAGGCAATCCCTTGGCTATGAAAGCATTAGGAATTATAACAACCCAAAGGAAATCCGGGGGGAATTGTGTAGAGTGAGGGATGTGTGAAATCCCTGTCGGCCTGGGGACAGCAACATCCTGCTTGGGAGGGATGGAGACACCTCACCCCAGAATAATCCACCTGGATCAGAGCACCAAAATAACTCCCAAATCTGCCAGGGAGGGACACTGTGCAGAAAATGCTGACACTTGGCACGTCACGGGCACCGCTGCCCTGACAGGGCTGAGAGATCCTGGCTTGAAGGTTTATTTTTAATCATCCTGCCAAGAGGGAAGGAAAGGAGGAGCAGGGAGCAGTGGGAGGGAGGAGAGGAGCCTCAGCACCCCAGCCTGGCAGGAGCAGGAGGGACACAGACCTCAGAATCTTGCACAATTCACCTTTTTCAAAGAAATTACCCTGGATGTCCCCTTGGGCTCAGCACATCATCTCAGCCAGGGAGATGTGCAGGGCTGGGAGCGATGGGGGGCACTGAGGTCTGGGGGGTGCTCTGTGCCAGGGAGGGTGTGGCAGGGGCTGGGTTTGGTGTCTGAGGAGGAAAAAGGGGGCTGGGGGATGTGGGGCCAGCCTGAACCCCCCACGAGGCACAGTGTGCTCCTCCTCGAGGCTCAGCACCAGCATCTCCCCGAGGCACAAATGGATGAGGGGACCTCCAGGGATGCTCCCCTTCCCCTCCAGGGATGCTCCTCTTCCCCCAGAGATGCTCCCCTTTCCCCCAGGGATGCTCCCTTTCCACCAGGGATGTTCCCTTTTCTCCCAGGGATGCTCCCCTTTCCCCAGGGATGTTCCCCTTTTCCCAGGGATGCTCCCCTTCCCCTCCAGGGATGCTCCTCTTCCCCCANTCCCCTTCCCCCAAAGATGCTCCCCTTTTCCCAGGGATGCTCCCCTCCCCCCAGGGATGTTCCCTTTTCTACCAGGGATGCTCCCCTTCCCCCAGGGATGTTCCCCTTCCCCCAGGGATGCTCCCCTTCCCCTCCAGGGATGCTCCCCTTCCCCCAAAGATGCTCCCCTTTTCCCAGGGATGCTCCCCTCCCCCCAGGGATGTTCCCTTTTCTACCAGGGATGCTCCCCTTCCCCCAGGGATGTTCCCCTTCCCCCAGGGATGCTCCCCTTCCCCTCCAGGGATGCTCCCCTTCCCCCAGGGATGTTCCCCTTCTTCCCAGGCTGAGCAGCCCCAGCTGGACCAGCTCCAGGAGAGGGTCACCCCTGTGGCTGGACACACATCCCAGGAAACCTCCCCTGGCACCTCCTGAATCCTGCCATTCATTCCCTGCCCCTCCTGGCACGTCCAAGCTCATCCCAAGCTCCAGTGTCCTCCCACCTCTGCTGTGAATCCCTGGCTGGGAAGGGCTTTGCTGCCTCCCAGTCCATGAGGGATGAGTTCGACCTCAGCCAGATGTTCTGTGGGCAGAAACACCGATTTGAAGTGAAACCCCAGCGATTAGAGTTGCCAACCAGCCATTAAGAAAGGATTAAATGGATAATTATCCCCCCCTTCCCTTCCTGTTGCAACACAAAGGCAACTTCATATTACACTTTTTTAAGTTGCCTGGTTTTTAATTTTAGTTCCAGTGTTTCTAATAGGACCATTTCAGTTTATCAATAACTCCTGTGAGCTGAGGAAGGGTCGGGGAGGGGGGAAAAAAAAGTCAATATCCTTGAGAATGAGACAAAGGAATAAAAATTAGAGCAAAGATCTCACTTTCTCTTTCCCACTGATAACACAACTTCTCAATTTACTTGACCAAATTGCCTTGCAAAGAGGAGCATTTTTCAAGAGGAGCAGAGATGAAAGGGATTATTACTTAGAGAGGCTCTTCTTTAAAGAGCTAAAGTCTTTGGCAATTAAACCCCAGATTGCTGCAGACTCCCAGGGAGTACTGTGCCCTCTGGGGCAGCCCCATTAGCATCTTTTCCACTCCTTTGGAAAAGGGGTGATCCTGCTGGGGGGTCGGGCTGTGGGACCACCAGGCACCTCCTGCTGCAGCCCGGGGAGGGGGGACCGGAGCTCTCCCTGTCCCAGAGCCAGCTCCGTGGGGGATGAAGGTTCTACCCACCCTTCTGGGCTCTGTCCGTGGGAAGACCAGGGAGTCGGTGCCACTGGTGAGCCTGAGTCAGGGCTGGCTTTTCCTGGAGATCTGGCAGTTCAGGAGGAATGGCAGGGAGGGCAGAGACGGGACAGCTGGGAACAGCCACAAAAATCCACTGCCATGGGGGACAGAGGGGCTGGGAGCAGCCCTGGGGGGTCTCTGCATCCTCCTGGGGATCCCTGCATCCTCTTTGTGTCCCTGCATCCCATGAAGGGTCCCTGCATCTTCTTTGTGTCCCTGCATCCTCCTGGGGATCCCTGCCTCCTCCTGGAGATCCCTGCATCCTGCCAGGGTTCCTGCAT
>WBMV01009396.1:186254-211188 GCA_013396655.1 Campylorhamphus procurvoides | reverse complement strand
CACCATGCCCCCTCTCCCTCCACCCCCTGACCCCGCAGTGCCCCCACACCCACCCTGCTCAGGGGGTGCCACCCCGTGCCCCGTGCCCCCCGCTCGGTGCCCCCAGCGCCTGGCACGGGTGGCACTCACCTCCAGGAGGGTGAGCCTCCTCTCCACGTACTCCATGAAGTGCTGCTGCTGTGCCCTGCGGGCCGGGGCGAGGAGGGGCAGGAGCAGCAGGCAGCGCCACAGCCCCATGGCCGTCGGGGAGCGCAGCCTCCAGCTCAGCGCTCAGGAATGCCCGGGCCCCTCCAGCCCTTATTGAAGCCAGATGTGCAGAGGGGAGGAGAGGCTGCTCCTTCCCCGCAGACCAGCCCCGGGCGCCTTAACCCCTTCGTGCCCCAGCGGGTGCCCCTGGGGGTACCAGTGCAGCCCAGTCCACCAGTGGGGCTGGGGACGGGCTGCTGGGGGGGTGAGTGGGGCGTGGGGAGCCCTGAGCAAGAGAAGGGCACGTCCTGGCAGCCCCAGCGTGGGGACAAGGCGGGGGGCAGCGAGAGATGCCCGAGGGTGGTGGCCAAACTGAGCCTCGGCCATGCCCAGTTTGGTGGGGGCAAAGCCGGAGCAGCCCCCCGAGCCCGTGTCCATCCCCCCCCGAGCCCGTGTCCGTCCCCCCCTGCCCCGGGAGGTCCCGCCTGAGCCCCTGGTTCGTGTTGGGGTCGTGGGTGCCCCCGGGGTATCAGTCGATCCCTGCTCTCTGCCAGGGCTGCATTTGTCCAGTGCCAGGTCCAGAGGGCACGGAGGGAGCGGGACAAGTGGGGTGGGATGGGTGGGTGGGTGGAGGGATGGATGGAGGGAGGGATGGAGGGATGGATGGAGGGATGGACGGAGGGATGGATGGATGGAGAAAGGGAGGGAGGAACAGATGGAGGGATGAACAGATGGAGGGATGAACAGACGGGCGGAGGGATGGAGGGGATGCAGACGGATGGCCCCCGGGTGCAGCCGTGCCAGGTGGCTCTGCGGGCACAGCCCGTGGGCTCCTCCTGGCCCCGGGAGGGGGCCGAGCTGCCCGGTCCGTGCCAGGTGCTGCGGCAGGGCGAGTGTGCCATCTAGTGCTGCCACATCCCAAATGCGCATCCCAAACCCACACCCCACCCGGGACACTCCAACGCCCCCCCTTCAACAGACCAAGCGACCACAGGGGTAGAGTACAGAAAATTAACCCTTTTTATTGATGCATTGCAATTGTTCTACATTTTTACCGTATTATGTAGAAAATACTTAAAATACAAGCTACTTTGTAAAACCAAAGACAAACATTGAATCCAAAGATAAACTATGTTTTCACAATGGACCCTTTTCCCATATAGTTAGTATTAAATTTTTAAATATCTATTTCTTTTGTTAAAATGATTTTTACATACCCCCTAAGTACATCAGCAATACAAACATAGATCAGTAATTGTCAGAAACTACCTGTATCTAGCGGCTTGTAAAAAGGAAGAGCACAACCATAAAAGAAAGTTAAATTTTACACAGTAACTAGCATATCAAATACATTTAATAAAGTAGGAATTCCATTGCAATATCAAGGATTCAAGCAGAAATACTAACATTACATATAATGTACTGCTACATGTAGTGAGATAGATATAGTTCAAGCTGAATCTGAAATCACACATTATATAAAGTTTAGCAACAAACAACCATGTGGACATGCGGCACCATTCAGAAGTTTAAATAAAAATTAAAAAAAAAAAAAGAGAAAAGCAGGGCTGTGCCAATCCTGTCATTTAGAAGCAATTTAGTTTCATGTACTAAAAGAAATTGCTGAGTCAGAGGTAAATTACTGCATCCCATCAAGTAGGTGCTAAGCAGGAAAGCCTCGGGAGTCGCCTCTGCAGTGCCTATCACAGCTGCAAATGCAGGCCAGCTCAGAGAAAACTGATTGAAACAGCTCAAGAATCACAGACAAACCTAGATGGGACCACGGCTAGCAAATATTCCAAAGGTGAGTCCCAAACTAGCTGTAAAAAAAATGAAAGTACTCCAATTCCTATGGAGAGAGAGCAGATTTCTCTATAAAATATGTGTAGTGGCTCTGACAATTGAGGAGAGTCAATTCTTGAACCCAATCGGAGGCTGGAGATGCAAGGGAAGAAGGGCTGGGTCTCCTTAGGGCACAATGCACCAAACTGGGCTCCAGCACACTCGGGATGCCCAGGTGCCCCCCTGGCCCTGCTGGGTGGGGTTTGCTCTGTACCACCACGGGATTTTGGGGTGTAAGTGACAGTTGGTTCCAAAAGGAGCACGTTGGATTTTATCGACGTCGTTTCCATCTCACCCTCCTCGTCCCAACTCTTTTGGGAACTTGGGCAGTGGAAGAGATGACACCGTGCTTTGGGAATACATTTGATAGGGATTGATTACATTACAGGGACTCTAAATGGTTATTTTAAGCTGCTTTTTTTTGGTGGGGAACATGGGCAAGTTCTCAAAATAATTAGCAGATTTTGCTAGAGGTCTTTTTTTTGTTTCCTTTTCCTGTTAGTAAAGTGTTTTCCACAAAGTCCTATTTGTGAAACGGGGAGTTGGAGCTCGGTTTGCCTTTCGGTGGAAAGGCACAACTCTGTACACCCAAGAGGTATCTCAAGGCAAGTACTGAACACAAGCAATGTCAAAAAAAGCAAGAAAAGTGCCTACAGCAACAAACAGCATCGTTTGCAGCAACGATGTGGCATAGCAAGGTTGGTTATCCACTTACAGAAGTGCTCTGACTACAAACACACTGAACAACAACGTGGCTAATGCTACCGTCCAGTTCCAAAGTCCTCGACCCCTCCAGCAAAGAGATGCCAAAACCTCCCTCAGTTCAGCCATTTCAGGTCAGGCCAGACTTTCTCCTCGGAGAAACGTGGGCTTTCTGAAACGCCTCCTGCATTTCTGGGCACGCCCCGCTCCGACCCGGCCCCCTCCACTGGGACGGAACATCACCTGGGATTCGAGGCTCCCAAACCTCTTATTGCTGCAGTAACACCACCGCTCCCACCACCTCGTCATCCACTCGGACAAGATACTTAACCTATGTGTTAGGTGAGAAATAATTCCTACTACAAGGGACCCAAGAAAACAAAGCCTACTCCAAAAACTGCACTGATTATCCAGAAAGAGTTTTTCCTCTGAACACTAACTAGGGCTACAGCTGACAGACCTTCCCAACAACTCCACGTTAGCAGTAGCATTATAAAACTTTTTTAATGGTATTATGTGCTTTACAACAGGCTCTCTTTGGTATAAATATTCTATCACCAAGCTAGCAATATTTTACACGACACGTCTGCTATTCCTGTGGGGGAAGGTAACGCCACACTAACCTAATAAAAGTGATTGCACATATTTAATCACTTCGGCAAATATGAGACTAAACATTCCAATGCATTCCCAGCACTACCTTTATCCGAAATGCACCGACAGACACTAACAGTACATGTGCCATTTTCAGGGGGAAGCTTTGAGGGGGACATCGCTTCGCTGGGGACAAGAAGGGAGCTCTGCTGGAGCGGTGGAAGGATGAGAGGCAGCTCTGCACCTCCTGCTGCTCTGGCTGGGGAAAGCTGGGGGAATTGCTTCAACTCGACGGGGGCTTGCTGGTCCCTCATAAGGCAAAGCTCACTGTAAACTCTAGTCACACTACATCATCATTTAAGGCACTACAATAAGGGGACACACCAAACAACTCTTCATCACACATACCTGTGCAAAACAAATCCGAAGGTATCCTTTCCTCTCGTGAAGCTCTAACTCCTCTCTCAGTGCTACAGTGATGAGCTCTAACCATTGCATTATATCACATACATTCCAACATGAATCAATTCATTTTGGTTTAAATACAAAGGATACAACACTTCCATCCCCAGGAACGTTTAAGAATTAGACAAACACTAAGTACAGAGTTCAAGTATAATCACTACACATTTTGATTACAAAGACAGAACATTTGGGGTTAGCAGGAAGTTTTGCTTGTTATATTTTTCTAATCAATATGTACATATTTCATTTTCTGTAAAATATTAAAACACCACCAATACAAAACTTCTAAAATAGTTTTAAATTCAGTAATAAACTTTAAAATCTGGATTTTTTTTTCCTTTTTTTCTTTTTCTTTCTCTTTTTTTGTTATTGTTTTTCTGTTTTTTGTTTTTGTTGCAATTCCTACATGCAGGTACTGTTTACAAGTCTTAGTAAGAGCGCTTTGAAGGAGCTGTTGACATATCCAGGAGGATACGCTCACAGGAGTATAAAAAGCTGTACACATCAATACAGTGATGTTTCATTGGATTTCAAATTCATCTCCCTCCTAAATGAATCACGTGAGGAGAAACATTGAGGAAAACAGACCAAAGCAAAGCCCTGTGCTTCTGTGAAGGAATCCAGCTCCATGATAGGGCCAGCATCTAATTAGCTGCAGAAACCAAACGGGAGAGCAACGCTGCACTCTTCACCCTCAGCTGAAGACAACGACATCCTGACAGAGCTGCTGAGCTCTGGCACACAGTGGGATCCTGAACTCAGAGGAATTCTGCAAGGAACACTACAGAAAATCCAGCTGGGTAATGGAGAATTTGCAAGGGAACAGACTCCAGGGCTTACAGGACTCCTGAATATATCACGGTGCTGGCATAAGGCAGCTGCCTCTACCAGTCCTTAAACAAAGCAGAGAAGCAAACAAAAAAAAACTCTGACAGAAACTTATACATGGAGATGTAATGGCTTTTGCAGAACCAGAAATTTGTTAGAGACAAAGTGGATTAGAGAACAAATGTTAAAATGCTAAATCTGATTTTAAAACTGCCCCAGCAACATAATGAGATAAACATGCACTACATTTTTAGTGGCAACATGGATTTGTGCAAGCTGCTAAAAAAGAATCTGCAAATCTTTTTGTTTAAGTTACACAAGTTAAAAAAGACATCAGGATCTGTCTTCCAAAACACTGATTTGACACCCCTTTTGATTAGCACAACAGAACAATTTTAAATAAACGCGACCATGACTTTTTTTCTTTTAAAAGCATCTATAAAAAGTAAGTAAAATTTTAAAAACTTAATTAGTGACCCTCGTACTGGTAACAAAGCATGCTGCTCAGTTAGTGACTGAACTCACCAGAGACATTTTGGAACAACACACAACCAGAGCAGGGAGAAACACGAGCCAGGCAGTCACTCCCAGGTCAAGGTTCACCCCAAACCCTCCTCTCCAAACTCTCTCTTGCAGGACAGGCCACTACAAGTAGGAGTACTGGTTGATCTTCGTGGGGCTCAGCGGGTATCCAGTGTAAATAGCAGATCCTCTGGAAGCACCAATATAGGACTGGGGAGCAAACTGGTGTTGGTACTGGGTGGGTGGCACGTTGGAAGTCAGCAGGCTGGGCCCCACGCTGACAGGGACCTGGTGCACCAGGGTGCTGGGGTGGGCAGCGTACGTGGCGTGCCGGGAGGAGCCCTGAGGGGAGAAGAGGTGGGCGATGGACGTGGTGGAGCCCAGCGTGGCAGCACTGGTGGGAGCATAAGTGTACATGTGGGGCTGGCTGGACAGGTGGGGGTGCACTGGGCTGCTGTGCTGGAACGTGTAGGGAGCCTGAGAAATCGTTGATGTGAGGGGGGCCACATAGGCCTGCTGCCTACGTGGGACAGCGTTTCCGCTTCTCTCCTGTGAGGCCAGCACTGTGGTTTGCTGGTTCTGCGGGGAGAAGTAAATAAAGTTAGTGGTTATTCCCCTCAGGGGATCCCTCCTCAGCTCAGCAGGTGAGCGAGGCCTAGACAGTCTCCTGATCAACACCCCTGCAGATCCTCCCTTGTGCAACCCTCCCTGCAGATTCCCCTTTGTGAAACCCTCCCTGTGAAACCCTTCCAACAGATCCCTCCCTTGTAAAACCATTCCTGCAAATCCTCCCTTGTGAAACCCTCCCTGCAGATCCTCCTCTTGTGAAACTCTCCCTGCAGATCCCTCCCTGTCAAACCCTCCCTGCAGATCCCTCCCTGTCAAACCCTCCCTGCAGATCCCTCCCTGTGAAACCCTGGATTTGAGAAGGGTGACTGCAGTTCCACTGAGACAAAGGTTACCCTTTTTCCCTGCAATGGGATCAAACTGCCACACCTGGGGTACCACAGGACACAGCAGGCAGGTCCTGGGACTCACCCAGCCCTTGAACTCCTCACACATCTATTCCTTTGACCTATTTTAGCACAACAAAACCTGTCTTGTGCCCATGCCAGAATTGAAGTGTAACACTTCCTCTTCTCAAAGGCTACTGCAGCATGACTCAAAGATCAACAGTGGTGACACAAACTGAAGTGAATGCAATCTCTGACAATTTCAAGGGAAGTAAGGTGCTAATTGTTAGTTTAAAAGACAAAGTCCTGCCTTAATCTTATGGTTGGGCCTCTGTGAGATCTGGAGTAAAGAGTTAAAGAACAAAAGTATCTCCTTGTGCTGTGCCTTCAAAGCTAATTTTGATTCAACAGCTGGGTCCTGGTGTCACTGTCCCACTTGTGTGACAAGAGTGACCTGCTGTAAGACAGGTGTGACTATGAGCACAAAGAAAGAATATGGACAAAACCACATAACCACACTTCCCTCTCCTGCCCTCGGGTACAGGAACCAACTCTTTGCCTTGAGAAGCTTCACCTGTGCTCCCTACTGAGTCTGTCCTACCCTGCACGGCCCCAGGATGGAATCAGCTTCAAATCAGAGGCTGCAGCTCTTGATCCTCCAGTCAATCCCCCTGCCCTAGAGCACTGTGTTTCTAAAGCAATCCCAGAGCATGGCCCTGGAGAGCAGCAGAGCCAGCAGAGCTCACCTGGCTGAGGTTGAGGGGCTGCACGCCGTTGGTCACCACACGGTGGGAGCGGTACCCCGTGGGGGTGATGCAGCAGCCTGAGGACTGCCCACTCACTGAGGCCACTGGTTTGGTCTTACTGGTGCTGCTCAGGATGCCTGAAAGATTTCACAAGCTTAGTCCATTCCATACCATGCACTGTGGTGAGCTGCTTTGGGAACCCAAGAATGCTCAAGGGCTATTTCTGTCACAGGGACTTCTCTTTAATTATGATTTAAAATGTAATAAAGAAACCATCAGGAATGTTTACAGATCTTTCTAAATGCAGCCAAACGGTAAATCTATCAGTGACAAAGGGAACTGTCTAGGGCTTTCATAACAGCAGCTGTGAAGACCCAGGGAGGTCCAAGACTGTGAGGATGAACGTGGCAGGGATAGGACACCCCAGGGCCCTGGCAAAGCTCCTGAGCACAAGGAGCTGTGAGATACCCACCTGAAGCCTGGGTGGCTACAATGCAGTCATTGAGCTGTGTTTTCAGGGGTGGCACGATGATGGTGCGGGAGCTGGAGCTGTCGGGCACGGCCCTGCTGGGCAGCTCCAGGGCCCCACTGGTGCTCCTGAGCGAGGACAGGGGGTCTGTGGCATAGGGGCTGTTCAGGGAGGAGTCAGAGTCAGGGGAGTCGTTAACAGTAACGTAGCTGATGACATTGGATCTCTGCTTCATACCCAAACTGCAGGGGAAACAGAAAGACAGAAGACAAAATGAAAAACATTCTAGCTTTCTCCACCAGACAACAGATCTCCCTCTGGAATCTCATACCCTCCCTTCCTTGTGAGACAAAATTGGGATTAACTAGAGACATAACAGCACAGCAGAATTTCCTGTCTCAAGCAGCTCTTCTTAGCCTGCCCAAGGCCTCCCACATTGTGTTCCCCACTCTTGCTGCTGGTTTGGGCTGAGCCCAGCCCAGTAGCAGCTGCCTGGAGGAACTTCCTACCTGGCAGGTTTGTATTTGCTGTCCTCTTCCTCATCGGTGTCGCTGCGAATGGTGATGACACTGACAGGGGGGCTCGGCGTGTCCGGGATCACGATGGGCTGGTGCTGCTCCTGCACTGGCACCAGCACGTTGGAGGAGGACGAGGTGGAGCGCAGGGGGCTGCTCCCAATGAGAGAGTACACTTGGGTGGGCACGGGCTCCAGGGTGGAGCTGGGCCTGGAGGAAAAGCAGAGCAGGGTTCAGCTCTGCCAGCAGAGGGACAGCCAGGCTCCAGCAGGCTGGAGCTCACAGACAAGCAGCAGCATCTTGACATACATAAGAAGCAGCTCAGTGCAGACACTCACACAGAAGAGCACCAGAGATGCATCCCAGAGGGGATCAAGGCACTTAGGGATGCTGCCCTGGACAGGACTGAGCCACCTGAACACTGCCAGAAACCTGCCAGCCCCTGTTCAGCAATTCTGCCACTTGCATTGCTATGGCACCAACACACCCTGAATGTGCAAAACCCCTCTGAGCAGGACAGTAAAGCATTTGGCCAACCATGTCCTTGCACTCACTGAAATTGATATCATTTAAATTAGTGACTACAGCAGAGAGGCTTTTCCCAAGCCCTCTTTAAATGCAATTGTAACATGATAAAGCTACAAATTCAGTGCCTCTGAGATCACAAAACATGTTTTTCACCCCACAAAGGCAACCTCCACGAACAAGCCCCTGGTTTTTCCAGGCCTGGGAAGGAAAGCAATGGGATCCTCACTTGGCTGTGCTCGGTGCTGGCTGCTTGTTCTTCTTTGCTGGCACGTTGCTGCTCTGCTGCTGCCTCACAACATGAGCCACTCCAACATTCAGAGGCTGTGCTGTAGCCAACGTCACGTGGTTGGTCAGCAGGGATGGCTGTTGCATGAGAGTGCTGTACTGATTTCCATGGGCATGCGCATTCCTGGAGCACAACAAGAAGGAAAAGACCCCGATCCCATGGCTGCACTGCAGGAGCTGTGAGCTGCAGAGAGCCCCTGTGTGGCTCTGAGGGGAAGGGACACATTCTGGCCACTGTGATGGCATGTGTTTCCCAGGTGGTAGGGAGCTGAAGCCTGGGCAATGCCTACCTCCAGTCAGCCAGCTGCTGGCTGCTGCCGATGGTCTCCGGAATGACAGCTGCTGGCTGGACAGAGTTGTGCAGAGCAACCCCTGGGAGCTGCTGCCAGGTGGAAGGGAGCAGGATCTGCTGGGTCCCCCCTGGCCAGGCCTGCTGCAAAACAACAAACACAGACAGGAGGCTCACTAGGCTTCAGTTCCTACAGGGGCAGGGAGAGAGATCTGTCCAAGCAATAGATGCACCGGGGTGGATTGTTAGCTTGCAGAGATACAGCCCATCATCCAAAGGTCTCAGCACAGGAGGACAAGAAAACCAAAGCCTGGCACTTTGCTAATCTTTGCTGTCACCTGGGGAAAGGAGTTTGATGTTGTTCTGCAGGTGCAGCCAAGGATCGCACTACCAGGTGCAGTGTGAATGCTCAGCACTGTTTCTGGATGGAAATTTACACACCCTGCTCTGCTGAAGGACTCCAAAATATTAAGCCAATTTGGTCCTTTCTGGTTTTCTGCCTTTCAGGGTTCACATTGAGAGAGCTGAGATGGTGTTATTATTGTGGAAATGCTAAAGTATTTAAGAAAAGCCACAATGAGAGATAATTCAGTTACAAGGGACACATGTGAAGACAGGTCCAATTAATTAACATTATTGATGTTCCTGTCCAAATAAATTTGACAGTACAATATTTCTATGATTTTGAAAATACACAACTCCCTCTCTTGCAGTTTAAGCTGCAAACCCATAAACACCTGTTGTTTTAGATAAAATATTTCTGCAAGCAACAGATCCACTCTGTACAAATACCAGTTGGGAACAAGAAGCCTTCAAAGCAGAGAGCTGCTAAAACCTCTGCCAACATAAGCGGAATAATCATAACAACATTGAAAAAAACCAACAAAATAAAAAGAGAAATATGTTAAAAAGTCACACCATGCGTCTTTCCAAAAGCCAACACCTGCACAAGACAAAGCAGAGAGTTTAATACAGCAAGATATAAATTCCCAATGAGAGGCAGAAATCGGGCCTTCCAAGCGACGAACTGTTTTGACAGAGGAAGGACAAAAATATGCAAAGCTCAGCAAATGGCTAATGCAAACTCAGGGGAAGCAGCAGGGGAGAAGTGTCGGAAGCACTAAAGGTGAGCAAATTCACGCCAAGGGCTCCCCGAATGCAAACAGAACCAGTGAGTCCTGCAGAGCAACTCAGGATCCAGGCTCAGAGTCTGTACAGGGGAGTTGGGCCACAAGTCCACTGCACACTCACGGCAGAACAGAATTTGCCTGTTGAATCAAACCCCCAAATGTGCTTTGGAGAACATCACTAACGACTCACTTGTGTCCCAAGCTCTGCTACAGCCGCCCCTTGCTGTTTGGGGAGCTTAGATTGCAGCCTTTCAGCAATCCAAATTCAAGGGGAGGGAAGGAGAAGCATCCCTGGGTCTGTTTAGCTCAGAGCTGTGACCAGGAGAGTCCCACCCTCCTGCCTTCCCAGCCTCAGGACCAGGGGAGCAGCTCACTTGGTTCAGAAGAACTCAAATGAGTGGGTTTGAATTTCAGGACAGGTATGGCCCAAGCAAATTCCACTTCAGCAGAGGCCTCCCTCTTGGAAGAAGAAAATGACATTCAAACTACCACTTGAAAGCCACAAGAAACAACATGGTTCACACAATGGAATGTGCTTTGAACGACATGTGAGGATACCAGCACTTCAGTGCACTGCAATGTTTTCATAAGCTTCACTGATCTGATTCTGGAGTTTTACAATGACTTCTTTGTGGCACTTGCAAAGTTGTTCTGATGCAGGTGCCAAATAAATGCAGGAGAGGACAATTTCGTGATCGTACAATTCTTAAAGGTGTATTTATTCCCTTCCCCCATTCCTTTTTAAAATTGTTCCAAATAACCTCAAAGCTAGCTATTGCCATTTTGGATACTAGAGCTCACCTTTAATTTCAACCAAGAGATACATATCAACTGAAAGTATCTGTGAAGAACAGAATCTTTATCTGGATGAAGCAAGCTATGTGCAATTGGCTATAAATAACAAAAGGCCAGAAAATCATTGTCAATGTTCAACAGAGGTTAAGAGAAATCAACTGCTAAAGCAATACATTAAAGGATTTGCTGTCATTAGAGATTTTAGCCTGTGCTTAATGATCCGAAACAATTCTCCATGCAAAGCAGCTTTAAACATGTTGGAAACAAAATGTGGAGCTAACTTGCCAAGTAGGTCAAATTCTGGCCATCCAGGTACCTGTAGCAGAGTCAAGCTAAAGACTGATTCCTTTGTACTCCACAATCACAAGGCAAAGATAGGAGAGTAAGCAAAGAACAGGAACGATTATGACTCTTCTAGATTATAGTTTAGAAGAGCTTTAAATACTAGGCTAGCAAAAGTCATAGTCAATGGATCTGGCTTCTCGCCAGAGCCACGCTAAACGTCAGAGTCAGACAGTGCTTCAGCAATGTTGGGGAGGAAAACAACGAGACATTAAGATGTAGCAAGAACACAGCCACAAGATGGCACATGCTTCCATGCCCTCTGCAAGTCTAAGTTAAAACAAAAACTCAGTTAGTGAACACAATCAAGGGAGGCAATTACCAGTACTGCAGCCGTCTGTTCGACCAGCGCCGGCCGGCCGGCTGCGCAGTTCAGGGTAAAGGGCACCGCATACTGCGGCGTGATGGTGGCTACTTGAGGATGAAGAGTGGCTACCATTAGTGGTGTACAGCTCCCCTGCAATGTAGATCAGGCAGTGAGTGAAACACACGAAGCGAGGCAGGGCACTGGGGGCAGCAATGGGGCCAGGAGGGCTGGCACCTCGCTGGCATGTCTACGGCGCTGGAACCGACACGCAGAGCCTCCTCCTGGCACCTCCTGTGCCCGGGGGGACAGCAGGGACAGGGGGCTTGGGGACAGCATCTCTCCAGGGACACAGGGAAAGGAAAAATGAGTGTTGAGCTAGAGGGGCTTTACTGGGTCACCCTCACACCGCACCTCTGGCACCACCCTACCTCCGAATCGGGGAATTCTTGGAAAAAGGGAAGCCGTGGGGTTTGGCAGAAGGCACAGCAGGTCTTTTGTGTCATGAAAGAACAAAGTTATCTGTGATGAGACCACCCAGACATGTATTAGTCCATCAAATGTCTAATTAAAACTAGACTATGAGTAACTTGCACTCTGGGGGAAAGCAGGGCTTGGATTCAGGTGAGCCTTCAAGTGGATTCTGCTTTTTGGATACTGGTGCCTGTGTAATTAAGCTAAAGAAACCAGAGATCACAGAATGCCACCCAAATTATTGGGGCTGAAGAATCTAAAAATTACTCCTCTACAAGAAGGTCAGGAAGTTCAATATACTGCCTGGAGAGCAAAACTAACAGAGGATGTGTTAATGCCAGCAGAAACTAAAACTATGCAAAGAAATAAAAACAACACTTAATTATAAGGGAAATTAAAATTTTTCAGTGAATAAAACTTGTGAGTCATTGGACACTCATATATTAAAGCATTACTTTTTGGAAATAAAAATTATTTTAATTTATGACACATTACTAATGTTTAAAATAGCATTTTTAGCATTATTAGTCAACCTTGCTATTACATGTTGTTTAAACTGCAAACTACAGAAATAGATATGTCATTGCTACACATCAATTCACACTAAGAATGGAACTGGTTGAGAAGGATTCAGAAACACTCTTGTTGATTTAAAGATAAAATTTCATCATGAGTAATCTGAAATGCCACCTCTGCTTACTGGGATCTCACTCCTCACAGAAATGAAATCAAAGAGTTTAGACTTTAAATATTTCAGAAAAAAATCCAAATTAAACCAATACTGTCTTGGAAGTGACCTGCATTGAACCTTTCAGAGAGTTCTGAGCACCCCCAGCCTGGAGGGGCAGGCAGGTTCTCCTGGATGGTGGCTGGAAGGGCAGTTAACTCTCCCAGGGGTTTGGGGTGGTTGTTTTTACCTGTGTGAGAACTCCAGACTGGATCTGCAGTGGCTGTGCTGCAGGGGCTTGTGGCACAATTGGGACAGCATTTTCCATCCTTACTGGGAAGCCAGAATGCTTTGTAGTTGCCTGAAGTCCAGCTGTGGAGGACAAGACACATCACCACTAAGCTGATTTATTCCTCTCTTTTTTTTGTTTGTTTCCTAAATCAAATTCCTACCAGTGAGGGCAGAAGACAGGGCTGGATTAAGAGAGAGAAAAGCTGTTTCCTTTGACAAAAGCCTCCTAATAAATCACCAGCTGAAGTTAAATACTTCTGCTGGAGGGCTGTGATGAACAACCAGTCACCACCAGCCCAGCCCTGTGGAGTCTTGTTTTCAGAAACACAGATAGCACAGACATCTAATTCTGTGTTGTTTGAGACCAATTTCCAAGTTCAAACCTTGCATCAGTTCCCATTTCATCCATAACCCTTCAGACTGACATAATCCAGGTCTGAGCATAACTAGAAACACTGAGGATGAGCAAAGGGATGAACAGAGCCCATGCTGGCCTCACTGACCCTCAACCTGTGACAATCTGTTGCCAGCAAACAGCTGCACCAGGGCTTGTGAACTGAGGCTCAAACCCCACACATTTGCTCTTGGGATACAAAACACACCAAGGCACTTTCTGATCCTCAGGAAGGTCTGGCTGCTCTGTTGCTGCTTTCTGTGAAATGCTGCTGTGTTCAGTTTGGGGGGAAAAACTGGTTGAACAACCAGCTGGAGCCTGCAACCCAGGCAGGCAAGATACTGTCACCAGTTCAAGCATGACCTGGAAGAGAATCAAGCTGTCTACACATGTCTGACCTGATTCTGCACCTCCTGATGCAAGAGCACCCTGTGACAGGCACAGAGAGCCCTTCTAAATTCAGTACTTTCTGAATTCAGTGAAACTACAACTTCCCCTGGTCACTAATGGAAAGCACAGGGTCATACAAAGGGGTTTCTGCTTACTTTGAAAAGCAGGGGGACAAACAATGAAGGTCTGCTGGAAGGGGTCAGTCTGTGTGCAGATCTGGGTGGTTCCAGGCTGCAAGGAAACACTCTGCTGAGCTACTCCTGCAACTGGGGCTGCAGAGGATGGGTACAGGGCAGACTGGTAGTTTAGCAGGGACACGTCCGAGTTGGCCAGGGAAAGAGTAGCAGCAGCAGTGGAATTGGATGCCAACACACCGGCCTAGGAAAAGCAAATTAAAAAGGAAATAATAAATCATATTTATCTCTCACACATCATCTAAAACAAACAACAGGAACCACCAGACTACAATGAAGGAACCAGGAAAAGGTTGAAGGTAAAAGGCATAAGATATGAGAGAAAAAACATGAATTGCACTAACTTTACTTACGTTGCCGAACTGACAAATTTTCCATACAGGAAGTAAAGAGGCTGCCTTGGCCTGAGCTTTGGAAAATTAAACTTCAAAACAAGACTACAAATTTTGGAGAGCAATTTAAATAAGTGTTTTGCAGAGCAGGATTTGGCCCGAGGGCACCAAATTAGAGCACTCCATGTCTTTGGTTAGTATGAAACAGGTCAAAGATGCTATACCTGGTTGTGTACTGTGTTGAGCTGGTTGTTAAAGCTCATGGTCAGGTTTGTGCTTGTATTAGGAGCAACGTGAGTTGTGAATGGGCTCTTAATCTGATTCACTGTATCATACATGTTAACCCTTCTCTTGCAGATCTCCATATTCTGAAAGCAAGATTTCACACTGCAACACAGGAACAGAAGGAAAACATCAGGTATGGAAAAACAGTACAACACATTCCCAACTTTATGCACATGCTTTAGACTTAGATTCTTTTTTTTTCCCCTTAAACCAACCAAGAATGTCCTAAAACACGAAAAGGAAGCTTATGAGCATTCCTTGCACATGCCATTGCTGTTTTCAGCTCAGCCAGAGAGTGCAGAAAACATTGAGAGCAAGCTGTGAAATTCTCTTGTGTGTTTCCAGTAAATCCTCCTGCCACCACCCCAGCAATGGGAGGACTCTTACTGGTTACTGTGGGGGAAGTCCAGCAGATGTGTCATTGTAACAAAGGGATGGTTCAAAGTCTTCAGTGGAGTAACTCTCTTGTCTGCATCAATTGTCAACATTTTCTTCAACAGATCAATATACTCCCTTCGGTCAGCCTTCTCTGCCAACATGTCGGTGCCTTCCAAGTCTGTAGACATATTCACCTGAGAAATAAATGACAGCAGGTCACACCACTCCCAAATTTAATGCTACACAACAGGGCAATAATTCCACAGCACACAGGTATTTATGAACCTGTCCCTCAGCCACGTTAATTTCAGGTAGCACAGCACTAAAACACAACCTTTCCCTCTATGAAAGGAAGTCAAACTTACACGTGGAATTCTGATTTCAACATGGTCTTTTCAAACATATCAACCAGGTTTCATTCTCCTCTGCCTGGTAATATGCCCTCATGTTTTGGGGGGCTAAAATTCTCCCTTCTCTGCACAGATGTGACATGATGGTAACAGCCACAAAAGCGACAGAAAATTGATATTTAAGATTTAAGGTCTCATGATATTAAAACCACTCAGATATTCCTTCATTTTACCTCTGAAGAGAGAATGTAGACTAGAATGATCTGTAATTACTGTCAATATTTTCAAAATCCAGTAAGAGGCCTAATCCTATAAACACATCTGAAGGGGCTTAGCTCTCCTACTGCTCCACTACTGCTGGTAGCACATCAAGGCACAAGAAAACACAGTAAATTTCAAACAGGTTCATAATAGACATTTGAACAGTCTTTAATCCAGGGATTTCTGATGCAAATTGGCACCATGGCAAACCTACATCAGTGCTCACAACTGCAAGTGGAAGAGGACTGATTGCTCCAGCACAGGAGCCTGATTTTAGAGATCCCAGTGATGTCTGGAATTCATGGCAATTTCAGAGATCCAAATAATATCTGGAATTAATTACAGTTTTAGAGATCCCAGTGATGTCAGGAATTAATGACAGTTTTAGAGATCTCAATAATATCTGGAATTCATGGCAGTTTTAGAGATCCCAACAATATCTGGAATTAATGAGCTCTGTGTCACAAACCTGCGCCATATCATCCAAACAGTTGAAAATATATTTCCGAGCTTCTTTTGATTTGATTCCTGTTTCCAACTCATGTTCTTCTGGGGTCTATAAAAGAAAACCTCCATTAATATCACATATTGATAAAGAAAAAGCAGCAGGAGATTGCTGAGTCAGGTGACCATTTGCCTGTTTCAGACAAACCCCATCCCAGCAGGCCAAAGCCCAGCCAGGGGTTCTCATTCCCTCAGCTGGAAAGATCCTTCCTTGCAGAGCTGAATTAACAACAGGAGGACTTCATAGCAAGCCTTCCTTAAGTCATGCATTAGCCCAAAGGACTGAAGGTTTCTGATTTAGAAAGAGGCCATAAATATTTTAAATCCCCCTTCTACAAAGGAAAAAGGCAACCCCCCTTCCTTTTGCTGCTCAGCTTTAAAGGCAAATCAAGCCTTCATGTGATTCCCCCCTGTCCTCTGCCAATCCACAAAGAGATTCCTGTTAAACTAACAAAAACCAGCAGAAAATGCTCTGTATTTCACTCGTTGTAGTGTCAGGAGATGACAACAAGATGACACACTTCCCCAAGAATGAGCAGCCCACAAGAAGGAAGCATTATCTCAATTACTTGAACACCCACTCCTTGCTGGTGCTCTCATGCCCAGATGCCACAGTTGGAGCAGTGCCAGGGGGTCTGTGCAGCCTCAGAAGGGAAAATACCCCAAATCAGCAACATCTGAATGACATTTCAAAGCACACTAAAAGTAGGTGGGGATTTATTTATGCCAAGCCCTCAATGAACAAAGCAGAGGTGGGGATTGGACAGACAGACAAACCTTTAGTCTCCACAGTGGGTATCCCAGATTTGGGTCTCTGTTAAAAAACCTGCTTGTTTTCGTTCCTGCACTGAGAAGATACTCTGCTGGAAGGCCTTGAGTTTGGGAAATATAACGGATCTGGGGAAGAAAAGGAGAACAATGAGGGTTCCCAGGATAATGGAATGTTCTAAACACAAACAATAGCTGTAAATGCCACCCCCAACCCATGAGCTCATTCCTGGAGAGGTTCTCTCACAAGTTCCACCTGAGCTTTCACTCGCTGCTGCAGCATCTCAGAAAACATGAAAGCGAGTCATCCCTAGTTTTCAAGGGGAATTCAGACATCACAATCAACCCCGTGAAGTCACACCTCATGCTGCCTCACAAAGGACTGCAAAATCCTGTCATTAAGCAATGGAAAAAGCAGCTCCTCCCCACCCACCTACACGAGCCGATAAGGTTCTCAGAATTACACAAAACTCAGTGTACAAGGAAACCACCAGGCCCTACCTCAGCTACTTTCTATCTCATTCTGCTCATTAAAGCACCCCTGTGTTTCCTTTGGAAATTTACAGTGCTGGGATGACAGATGACAAGTCAGTTTTCAACCTTAGTAACTTTTCATGTATTTTATCACATAAGGAAAGCTGTACCCAGCACTGTAACAAGATATCCACCCTAAAACCCCCAGTGGAAAAGCTCCTCTCAAAAAAACCCTCTCAGAGACTTTTTGTCCTTTTATAGGCACAGACTAGCCCAGGTAATAATGCCAAGTATCCACAGAAAGGACTAATTAGTTCAAGCTGCCTTTCAGAGTATTCCAAAGACAGCTTGGGGCTCACACTTTGCATAAAAACTGAGGGCTGCTGTAGGTATTAGCAGAGCAGGAATGTTAGGCTTGCTCTGTGTCCACCTGGAAAAACTGCCCTCATGGTGAAATTACAGAGGGTGTTTCACATCAGGAGACACACACCTCACTTCTGTTTTGACAGGAAGGTGTTTCAACAGCTTTTGGGTTTGGAAAGCAGGGGTTAACTGCAAATTGGGCAGGTTACACTCAGCTCGAGTGGAAATACACAGAAGTACAGGGACAGGCAATGGGAATGTCTGAGAGAAAATGAATTTGGGGTGACAGCAATGTGTGCTAGAGGGCAGCTGGCAGAGGACACCTGGGGTTCAGGGGGCCTGAACACAACACTGTGGCTTCATGTGAAGTGCCACAGGCACCACGTGCTCCCACCTGGTCATACTCAGATGCTCCTGGATACAGAGGCCAGCCCAGGAACAGCTCGGCGATCACACAGCCCAGCGACCACATGTCAATGGCTTCACAGAATGGCAGGCCCAGGATGATTTCAGGAGCTCTGAGAGGGGAAAAAGAAAAGGAAAATCATTTCTTCCCTGTAAATAACTCTGGATAATCACAGAACATGCTGAGCTGGAAAGGACCCACAAGGATCATTGAGTTCAAGCCCTTTAATGCCACTCCATGCACAAGTCAATTTGTGTGAAAATATTCCCTTTAAAGCAGAAGTTGTTTTTTCAAGTGGTTGAAGGGATCCCAACCTTTTTATCCCTTAGTGGCACAGCTGGATTCATTTGCCACAGTGCCCTCCAAGTCCTAGGAGTTTATGCAACTGTGATGTGAAGTCACTCCTTGAGCAATCAGTTTAATTACACCTGACAGCATGTGTGGGGTGAGGAGTCCCTGAAACAGGATCACAGTTATCAAGGTGGGGAGAGACCTTCAAGATCACCCAATCCAACCCATCCTAACAGAACTGGGAAGAAAAGCTCTGGCAAACAATGCTCAGACTTTTCTTGGGGGAAGATCCCAGCTGGAGGAGGCTGCCAGTTTCCATGTGGGAAAGAAAAGCATCTGCAGAGGCAGAAAAGGAGCCCTTCAGAGTTGCTGGGTTTCTCTCAGCAGGTTTTCAGGGAGGGTTTGTTCAGAGTTTCGAGTTTAAAATGGACAGAGGGCCCAGCTGGAGGTTGTGTTTCAGGTTTCTGTGCACTCAACCACACCTAATGCAAAATGCACCTGCCTGGCCCAGCCTTCACGAGGAGGTGATGGAAAAACTCCAACTCCAAGCTCCTGTAACAGGTTGGAATTTCAGGGAACTTTCTGTCTGGAACTGACTCATAACACAAAAGGATGTTTCAGTACAACTCTTCACCTACACAGAGTGCTGAACAAACCGAAGCTGTTCCGGCAGGAGACATTCTGGTCACACATTTGCATAGAGCACAAACCCCAAGTGAGCTGGGGTGGGAATTTACTCTGGAAAGTACAGGAAATATGAAAACCTTGACCTCCTTCATGCATAACTAACATAGGCAGAAAAGCCCTGAACTCCAGGCTATCTCTTTCCCAGCTATGCCTTAGGGAACATGCCCCAGGGCTTTTGTGGCATTGCTTGTGTTAGACTGAGGAGCCTTCAGCTGTTAAAAGAGGCTCTGAAACCAGTTCTGATCCTTCCACAGGATTCTAAAAAGCAGGCCCTGCATAATGTGCAGGTGTCAGTAAATCTGACACTCACCCTCAACGTTCCTCCCAACTGTTTGCACATGGCAAGAAGTGACTCCCCAATTAATCACCCTTTGTGACACTGTGCCGTGGTGACATAAATACACCTTTTGTTTTAGGTGCCTACACAGGTGTCTCCAAAACAAATGCACTCAAGCCCAGCTGCCCAGGCACAGTGTACCTGAGAAAACACAAGATCTGTCAAAAAAGGCCAGGCTGGATGGAGCAGAAATCCCCAATTCAGAAAGGACCCAAAGCTGTCACAGAAGGAATGCTGCATG
The DNA here is from genome assembly GCA_013396655.1 of Campylorhamphus procurvoides. Taxonomy (NCBI): domain Eukaryota; kingdom Metazoa; phylum Chordata; class Aves; order Passeriformes; family Dendrocolaptidae; genus Campylorhamphus; species Campylorhamphus procurvoides. The sequence goes on along the minus strand of WBMV01009396.1, from coordinate 191,606 downwards.
CATGAGTTTCCTTGGTTTGGACAGGCAAACTAACTAAAATATAAATGGCTTGTGGAATATGCAGAGCATGCTAATCCTTCACCAGTGTGTTAAACCCCCACCAATTCCAGTGGAAACAGAGATTTGTGCCAGTTTGTCAGTCTTTAACTCCAGGCTGGAATAGGCTTAGGTATTCCCAAATCTCAGTATCACGATGATAGCAAGCTGAATTATGTGGATTTTATTGACTGAACTTCTCACAAGGCACCTGATTCCATTGTGAATGCAGGAAAGGGCTGGGAATCTCTCTCATCCCCTTTTACACCACTACAATTAGCAGCCTTAGGAGATGTGAGCTGGACCAGCACAGCAGGCAGAGGTCACTTCCATATCTGCTCTGACAGAGATTAAAGCGATTTTACCATCTTAAGCTCTTGGAATTAAAATCAACAACACTCTTTGCACAGCCCCTTGCCAAGCACTGCCTTGCAAAGCTGGAAAATACACTCAGGCACTCTCAGAAGGGAGAGGACTCACAGCAGCCCCAGAAAAGCCTGAGACTCACTGTGAGCATTTCCAAACACCCCGTGTTTACACCTGGGCCCTCATCCCTCCCCCTGGGAGGGCTGATGGGAACACAGAGCTCCTCCAACTGCAGCCAGCAATGCAGGGAACAACAGGGTCACCCCTCAGAGCTGGATTAGCAGGCAGAGTTAGATTTGGCAGCAGGCACTGCTGCTTCCCAGGCCAGCAGGGCTGCGACAGAAGTAGGTCACGGAGCCCAGTGCAGAGGTAAGAAAGGGATACTCCTGCATTCTGCAAGCTCCCCAGTGCTCTGTGCCACCTTCTCCTGGCCAAAACTGTTCAGTCCTTCAGCTTGTGCTCTGCTCTGAGGCACAGGCAGCAGCAGGAGCTGAGTAGAACTCACACTATGGCTGTAGTTACACATAGTGTAGGACAGGAGCAAACCTCACTGCCATCAGTGGTCCAGGGACTTCTCATTTCTGCAAGCTGTCTGTTTCCTTCCATTGTTCATCCTCCCCAGGGGGAACAAAGATATCCATACCCTTCCTCACCTGATATAACAAGCACATACTCTGGTTTTCAGTGAGGAATTACTGCAAACAGATCTCAGAACTGCCACAGAAACTACTCACTGCACAGAGCTGACCTAGTCCTAGTCCATGCTGGGCTTCAGAGCCAAAGAATTCTTCATGGGCACTTCTACTCTCTCTTTAAAGTGTGTCCAACTGCCAGAAGGACAGTCAGACCCTGGAGTGAGCAGGGCTGTTGGACAGCATGACCTCCAGCAGCATGGACCATAATTATTAGCTTTTATTCCTTCAGGGGACATAGATTGGAATATCCATCTTAGAGCACCTGAGTGTGGCTGGTTTAGATGGCTCTACAGGGGACACAGCTTACCTAAGTGACAGTAATAGGTATTAAAACCCAAAAGTGAGCACAGAGAAGTTTATTTTTAATAGCTGACAGAGACCCATATGAAGAACTGGTCACACTGTTTTATTAAACACAGCATTGAAAAAATGGCCAACTTGGAACTATCGTGAGCACTAATTTAACGTGGATACAGTTAAAGCAATCCAGTTCTCCCACAATAAACTGGTTTCTGTGCTATCTCCATAAATTCCTAGATTATGGATTTTAGTAATCATCACCATTAAACTAATTACATATCACTAAATACTAGACTTCTACATCACAGCATTCTTCACTTCAGCCAAGCAGACAGTCCAACGCCACTTAATCCCAGGTTATTTGTGTTCCTGGAAGTCAATCCCCCCAGGGAGCTGGCAGGGGCTGGGAGGACAGTGCCCCACACACACATGAAGCAGCCACGTCCCTCCCTGCAGCCCCTTGAAGACACTTGTCACCCCTCCCTGCTTTTCCTGAGCCAAATCTGCATTCTGAGATACCACAAACTGGAGAGCACCGTGTGCCTCCCCAAACTGCTTTGCTGACACGGGTGGCGAGTCAGATAGAGGAGATTCTTATCAGTGGTCACCTCTGGCAGTGCAACAACAACTAAACTGATGATGTATTTCAGAGAGTGAGCATTTCAACAGAGTTATGGGGTACAGAGGACAACAGCAGTACAGAAAAATAACAATCAGTAGTTGAGAATTGAAAAGATTGGTGCCAACAAGCTGAGCAAAGATCAGGAGGAATGGATTAAGAAAAGTCTATAGCATATAAAAAAAGGCACAGAAAGCTGGTACTGGGTGTTAGAGAGAGCTGAAAAACCCAAAACAAAGGGAGCAAAAACACAGGGAGGATGAGGAATGAACAGAACAAACCTACAATAAGGCAGGCTTTCAAGTGAAGTGAGGAGCCAGGAAGGCCATCAAACAGGGCAGAGACACAGGGTGGGGTGGAGTGTCTCAGCCCTCTGTCTCGTCCCAGCTGGAAGGACTAGATACTAGTTAAGTTTTGCATCAAGTGAGCTCACATTCCACCCAAAGCAACCCTGACAACACAGCACAGGCTTTGTCACGGCCCTTTGATGGCAGAAGTTCTTCCTGCATCCATTTATTGAAGTCTGCTGCTACTTACATTGAAATACACACTTTACAGAACCACGCTGGAGGAATAACTGAAGGAAACAGCACAGCTGGCTTTATACACAGCTCCTGAGTTTTCAGGCTTTTGCCCACAGTTTATTTTTAATTCTTGGGCAGGAGTAAAATGTAGAAGCCATTTCTACACTCTGCTAAGGGAAGCAGAGCTGTATCTCACTGCTGCTTTACAGGAGGCACAGGTCTCATGAAAGCATGACTTGGCCAGGGTTGACACAGGAAGTCATGTGCTCATGAAGGGGGTTCAGACAAAGATGGGATCAGAAGAAATAAAGCAAAAAGAAACTGGCATCCCTCTGACTTCACTCCCTTCTAAATGACCAAGGTTAATGCACTATTTTCAGCCCATGGCAAACAACCCAAGCTGTACTACCAACCAGTCCCTCACTGCTCCCCCAGTTTGCTACTTCACACAGTGTCACCAACTAGTGACAGGGTAAAATCAACTCACTGCATTGATCTGGGGGGACAGGAAATTGCTGGACTGCAGATTAGGCCGTACTTGCAAAGCACAAGTTCTATTTATTTCCACAGAAATTTCAGAGAAATCTCCAGGAAACATGCAGAGCAGCAGACAGGCTGATCACTTCCTCCTCCCCCTTGGCTGGGATTAGACCCAAGGGCAGAGGAATTCAATGTTTGAGGAGGAACCCTCCAACAGCAGGACCAGCCTGCCTGTGCTAAGGAACCCCCTCAGCACCTCAGCAGGATAAGCCTGACTTGGTTAAGTGACCACTCTGTTGGATTTTACCTGTAATAGCGTGACTGCAGGTACGTGGAGCACACGGCCTTGGACACGTGGCTGGCTGACCCAAAGTCTATCACCTTCACTCTGTAGGGCTGGCGTGCAGGATCCACCAACATGATGTTCTCTGGCTTCAAATCAGCGTGGATCAGACCCAGGCTCTTTAGCTTCATCAAGGCAGTGGCCACTTGCTGCAGAATGGGCCGGATGTATTTCAGGGGCAACGGGCTGAACTTGTTTTGCTTTAGGAAATCATATAAGTTCTGTTCCAGCATCTCAAATACAAGGCAAGTATGATTCTTGTGTTGAAAGCACTCGTAGGAGCGGACGAAGTTGTACTCGTCAGCATTCTCACTGCTCAGGCGAGACAGGATGCTCACCTCGATCTGGCCCTGCCGGGCGTACGAGGGATGGTTCTTCAGGATCTTGATGGCTACAATCTCCTTGGTGCTACGTTTCCAGCATTTCGCCACCTGCCCGAACGTCCCCCGCCCCAGGAACTCCAGCACCTCGTAGCTGTTTGTCATGGAGCACAGGATCTCATGCTGGACCAGCTGGTAATCCCCCTCGCCGCTGGAGCTGCTGCTCTTCGTGGTGACCGTAGTGGTCGTGGCCGCAGCACCCACCGCAGGTCTGTTTTGCAGCATGAGAGGTGGATGTTCCTCAATGATCTGCACGCTACCGTTGCTGTCGACCTCTTCACTTTTCCTTTTTAATCCACATTTTTGGTACGGTTCCAGCAAAGAAACGTTGCTCCTGTGCGAGAGGCTCTGGCTGCTCTGGAAGGACGCTGTGGCGCTGCTGCCGGTGCTGTCGGCCGCGGTGACCACGATGTGCTCGACGGAGGGAGCGGGGAGAAGGAGGTTCTGGTCGTAGGCAGGGATGCTGAAGTTGGCTACCTGATGAGAGGAGCTGCCTTGCCCTTGAGCTGCTGGGAGGTTTTTGCTGTGGGTATAATACTTGTCACTACTGCTCTGTCCTGAAACATCCCAGACAGACGGCTCCACTTTCAGTTTCTTGGCACTGCAGAAGGCACTCGAGGATACTGACGGAGGGGAGAACACCTGCAGCTGTGAGGCCATACCTGCAAAGGCACAGGAGAGCTCACTGGGGCTGCTCAGGGGCACGTGGACAACATCCTCCATCTGCAGAAGTAGCACCACACATTGCCCACCACCAAAGGGGGCAGCCTGTGGAACTGCTGCTCCTAAGGGCACCCCAGAGGCAGGCTCCCTGGTGGAAGTGCTGCATTTTATAAGCAGGCAGCTCTTTATCCACTAAAGGAATCCCAGGACATGGCAGAAATCATAGAATCATTTAGGTTGGAAAAGATTTCTGAGATCATGGAGTCCAAACTATGACTGAACACCACGATGCCAATCAGAGCAGCCACGTCCTGGCTTTCCTCAAACACCTCCAGGGACAGTGACTCCACCACCTCCCTGGGCAGCCCCTTCCAACATCTAATCCCCGCTTTCTGTGAAAAAATTCTTCCTGATATCCAACCTAGACCTGCCCTGGCAGAGCTATTAAAGTCTGTGTGCTGTCCCTTGTTCCCTTGGAGCACAGCCCGACCCCCCTCGGCTACACCCTGCTCTCAGGCAGTTGTAAAGAGCGATAAGGTCTCCCTGACCCTCCCTTTCTCCGGGCTAAACCCCCCACCACGGAGCAAAACAATACCGGGGTGGGGAGTGGGGGACGGGCGACCTCAGGGAAGACCCTGCAGAAACCACCACCCAGTCCCCGGGCACCGTAACAACAGCAGTGGGTGTGAAACCCACACCGGAGAGACCAAACCCTCTGTCCCCATCCACACCCGGGGCCGTTACCGGGCCCGGGCCCTGTCCAAGCCCCCCCGGGCTCTGCCCCAGCCCAGATCCTGCCCCAACCCCTGTCCTACAGCCCCCCAGGTCCCGCAGCCCTCCGGGCCCTGCCCTGGTGTGTGCCCCGGCTCCCCCAGCCCCAGTCTTGCAGCCCCTCCGGTCTCTGCCCCAGCTCCCCGGGCCCAACCCTGGTCCCTTCCCCGGCCCC
>WBMV01009396.1:151885-176461 GCA_013396655.1 Campylorhamphus procurvoides | reverse complement strand
GTACTGGGCTTAGGGATGGTGGTACTGGGCTGGGGGTGGTGGTACTGGGTGGAAGGGATGGTCCTGGGCTGGGGGTGGTTGTGGGCTGGGAATGGGGATGGTGGTCCTAGGCTCAGCGTGGTGACACACGGGTGCTGAGAGCACATTCAGGCCTTGGGGCTGTCCTGGGCTCGCTGTGCTGCCTCTGGGTTGCCATGGCTGCGGGAGAGAGGAAGAGCCGAGGGGGGGATGAAAGGCTGGCAGGACTGGGGGGTTGATGCTCCAGGCCCCCATCCCACAGGATGCCCGGCATCCAGGAGTACCTGCAGCAGCCCCTGGTGAGTGGGCTGAGGGACAAGGCGTCCTACGTGCGCAGGGCGGCCGTGCTGGGCTGTGCCAAGATGGTGAAGCTGCAGGGAGACTGCGAAGTGGGTGAGGGGCTCTCTGACGCTGGGCCCTCTGGCCAGGGGGTGGTCATGGGGCAGGGGAGGGTGGTTGTTGGGCAGGGGAGGGTGATCATGGGACTGGGAGTGGTGGTCGTGGCTGAGGTTGGTTCTGACCCCCACAGACTTTCAGGGAAAAGCTCTGCCAGGGCAGATGTTACTGTACAGCTGGAAGTTGTGTTGGCTCTTTCTCCCAGTTCAAGCCATATCTTTTTTCTGGGATAAACACTCAAACCCAGGGATTCAATTGCAGCGTGCCAGCAGAATTTGGTAGAAGAACCTCTGCTGCTTTGCAGATGGTGCCCTGGTGAATGAGCTCTACAGTCTGCTCCGTGACCAGGATCCCATTGTGGTTGTGAACTGCCTGAGGGCCTTGGAAGAGATCTTGAAGAAGGAGGGAGGAGTTGTCATCAACAAACCCATTGCCCATCATCTCCTCAACAGGTTTGTTTTCTTAATTATCAAGATAGTTCAGGAAGCTTCTCTAGTTCTTGTGTTTCCTATGCAGAAAGGGCTTTTCTGGAGGGGACTTGAAGGGACTCTTGTCAGGCACCCAAAGATGGAGATGCCCATCCTAAGATAAACTAAATCTCTGCTAGGCTGAGGTCTTAAGAGGAATCTGAGGTGCCCTGCTTTTCCAGGGAGTCTTTGCTTCAGCTGGTGGCTTGTTTTGTAATTACAGGTTAATGTGTGCAGATTTGGGGGAGTTTTTGAGAAATAGTAGTGATGGTGTATTTATGGGACAGGGATGTTCTAGTTCATCTCTCCAGATCCATTGGAAGATATGTAACTTATCCATTGCTTGAAGAAGTGAACCTTCTGCAGGTAATCTGGGAAAAGAGGGGTGTTCCTCTGCCCAGGGTCAGTGTTGCTGTCTGGCCTAAACACCAGCCCATGACTGGTAATGAGTAAATAACAGGGCACTTCTCTGGAGATAGAATTGTGCTATCCACTGGGTTTGGAACAGAGTGTAAGGAACTTGGGGGCTGAGGTGTGTGCTGTGCAGATCCCTGTGCCCTCCCTGAGTGGTGCCCTGTGTGTCTGGTGCCCTGGCAGGATGCCTGACCTGGATCAGTGGGGGCAGAGTGAGGTGCTCACCTTCCTGCTGCGCTACCGGCCCCGCAGCGACGACGAGCTCTTCGACATCCTCAACCTGCTCGATGCTTATCTCAAAAGCAGCAGCCCCAGCGTGGTCTTGGCGGCCACCAAGCTGTTCCTGGTGCTGGCCAGCGAGTACCCAGATGTGCAGGCAGATGTGCTGGTGCGGGTGAAGGGCCCTCTGCTGTCTGCCTGCACCTCGGAGAGCAGGGAGCTCTGCTTCACTGCGCTCTGCCACGTGCGCCAGATCCTGGCCAGCCTGCCCGGCCACTTCAGCAGCCACTACAAGAAGTTCTTCTGCTCCTACTCAGAGCCCCACTACATCAAATGCCAGAAGATGGAGGTGCTGTGTGAGCTGGTGAACGATGAGAACGTGCAGCAGGTGCTGGAGGAGCTGAAGAGCTACTGCACCGACGTGTCAGTGGAGCTCGCCCAAGGTGCCATCTTCGCCATAGGTGAGAGCTGTGCCTCTCCTGCACCTTCCAGGTGGGCTCCTCCCTGCTGAGCTGTGTCTGGACAGGCACCAGATCACTGGTGTGTGCTGCAGCAGCATAGGGACCAAGCTCCCCAGCAGGGTTTTGGGGCAGGGTGTTTCTAAACCACAGCTGGGCTGGTTCTTTAGGAGTCACTGAGCTGTGTCAGGTTGAGCAGAAAGTCCTTGAATCCCATGCTGTGGTGAGATGCTCTAAAGGAATTGTGTCATTTCATTTCATTAATGAGCCTTAGAGTGATCAGTGAAGCTGTGTGGTGGGTGGGGGAGCTCTAATACCTGTTCTGTGAGCTGTGATAGAGGCAGGGTTAAGGGGATTTGGGGTGCTTTAGTTTTATTTTTGTAAGCTTTAAAATGGGTGAGTTTTTAAGTATCCAGAAGGAGACAGGTGGGGATGCTAAAGTGCTTTTCTTAGTGTATGACATTTAAGGAAAGTTCAGAAATCTCCTGAGGCATGGCCTCAAAAAAAGGAAGGTGTCCCTTGTGTGGAGGTTTGACCACACTTTCAGACTGGTAGTCAGAAAGGAAAAGAGAAAGATTATTTCTTTAAAATGGGTTTGTGATGAGTAGTTGGGCTCGTGGTTCCTATTTCACTCTGATAAAAGATTGACTTTTGTATCCTTTTGGCATCCTTGCAGGCAATATTGCCAGGACATACACAGAGCAGTGTGTGGGCATTCTGACAGAGCTGCTGGGCCTTCAGCAGGAGCACATCACCTCAGGTAACCATCTGCAGGCTGCTTACCTGGCTGATGCTCTCAGCAAATGGCCTTGCCATCCCAAAATCAAGGCTCTCAAAGGCATTTGGCTTTTAATTTAATTGGCACCTTCAGGTGGAAGATTTCCTGGTGGGTTTGGGGGTATAGGGGGAAGGGGAGATGGTCATAGCTGTGTTTGTGGTCCTTTCTGGCTGCTGAATTAGGGAGTGAGTGACTCAGCAGAGTCATTTTAGTATCTATTTCAGGGCCAAGATGAAAAACAGATCTTTTAAATGTCTGTGATTTCTGTTCCTCATATAATAGTCTGATTCAATTGTACCCAGGCTTCTTTTTCTCTTCTGCTGCCCTCAGATCTACCTTCACATCACTGCTCCTCCTGCTGTTCTCTTCCAACTCCTTTAGACACCACACTTGCCCTCTGCTGTTTAATTCAGTCTCAGGAGCTGCTGGTGTTTCTGAGTGGGCAGCAGAACCTTTAAAATCGTGACCTTGAAGTTCACCAGACTCATTTTGAATCGGGGTTGGTTTTAATTTGTCATTCTAAGGCCATGGTGAGTCAGAGCCCTTTTAAAGGCTGGCAGTGTCCAGAGGAGGGGTTGCTTTCCAGCAGCCAGAAGAACAACCTCAAGTCTCAGGGCTTTATTTTAGACTCGGCGCAGCTTTGCTCTGACAAACACAGTCATGGGACTTGGAAGGAGGGTAGTCACAAGCAGGGCTAGGATTTGAAGAATCCCTTGAACTGGGGGGGGGTTGGAATGAATTTCTTTTTCCTCTGGTGGTTTCTGTACCTCTTGGGAACTCTGCTCTCCTGGTTTCCTTGCAGCAGTGGTCCGGGCTTTCCGGGACCTGGCGTGGCTGTGTCCCCAGTGCACAGATGCTGTGTGCCAGGCACTGCCAGGCTGTGAGGACACCATCCAGGACAGTGAGGTGAGGTGGCACTGCTTGAGGAGGAGGGAGCAAGGACTGCTTGGTTTTCCTTTGGCTCGAGTCTGGGGGTAAAAATCAGAAATCTCCAGGCTTGCTCTCTATTTCTTTATTTCACGCCAACACCATCTTTCTGGCACGAAAAGAAAGTTTGCTCTTGTCTCCTGTGATTTCTTCAGGGCAAGCAAGCACTGATCTGGCTCCTGGGCACGCAGGGGGAGAAGGTCCCCAATGCTCCCTATGTCCTGGAGGACTTTGTGGACAATGTGAAGTCAGAGACGTTCCCAGCAGTGAAGATGGAGCTCCTGACAGCGCTGGTGAGGCTGTTCCTGGCCCGCCCTGCTGAGTGCCAGGACATGCTGGGCAGGCTGCTCCACTACTGCATAGGTGGGCTCCCTTCCTCCTCTGCCACTGCAGCTCTGGGACAGGGCTCTGGGGACCTGGTTTGGCCGTGTCCCCAGTGCATGGGTGCTGTGCCAGCATCCTGGCTCTGAGGAGACCATCCAGGATGGCACAGGAAGGTGGCTTTATGCCTTGGCCGCTGGTTGGTGAGTGTAGGATCATAGAATCCCAGAATGGTTTGGGTTGGAAGGGACCTTAAAGCTCATGCAGTCCCACCCCTACCATGGGCAGGGACACCTCCCACTAGCCCAGGGTGCTCCAAGCCCCATCCAACCTGGCCTTGGACGTTTCCAGGGATGGGGCAGCCACAGCTTCTCTGCCCAGTCTGTGCCAGGGCCTGCCCACCCTCTGAGTAAAGGATTTCTTCCTGATATCCCATCTAACCCTGCCCTCTGCCAGTTAAAAACCATTCCCCCTTGGCCTGTCACTACCTGCCCATGACCAGGCTTCCACTGTGTCCCTGAACACCTGGTTTTGGTAACTAAGGGTGCTGGGTGCTGGAATTACCCATGATTTGTGCCTCTCTGATCCCCAGAGGAGGAGATGGATATGGCAGTACGAGACCGTGGATTGTTCTACTATCGCCTTCTGCAGTCTGGAGTGGAAGAAGTGAAACGGGTCCTGTGCAGCCCCAAATCTGACCCTTCCCTGGGGCTCCTGGGGAACCAAACCAAGCAACCAGTGAATGCTTGGGCTTGGGAGTTTAACACTCTTGTGCCAGTGTATGGCAGAGAACGCTGGGCACTCGCCACTGCCCACCAGCCTGTGGAACCCTCTTACTCTTGTCCTCCTTGTGCTGACTCCAGGAGCACAGACACAGGTAAGCTGCCCCACCTGCCTCTGGGATCCATTTTCCCCTTGTCAGTCGGTCACAGAATCATGGAAACTCAGAATGGTTTGGGTTGGAGGGGACATTAAAACTCATCTGATTTCACCCCTGCCGTGGGCAGGGACAGCTTCTGCTAGCCCAGGTTGTTCCAAGCCCCATCCAACCTGGCCTTTGTGACTCTGGGAGCTGCACCTCACATGGTTGTGTTTTCATTCCAGAGTCACTGATTTCAGAGGGCAGTAAAGAAGTCCTAAAGGTTCAGCCCGACCCAGGCAGCCTGAGCCTGATCCCTGATGCTTCCCTGACTGCAGAGCAGTTTGAGAAGACCTGGCTGAGCTTGGACACGAGCTGCCACCTCTCTCTGCCCTGGCGTGGGCCTGTGCACCCAGACACCATCCAGACAGCCCTTCATGTTGTGCACATCCAGACTATTGCCATGAGCAAAGCAGGAGCCCAGCCCTGGAAAGCTTACCTGAGTGCTCAGGATGACACGGGCTGCGTGTTCCTGAGCGAGCTGCTGCTCGAGGCAGCGGGTTCTGAGCTGCAGGTGTCTGTGAAGCAGAGTGAGGCAAAGCCAGAGGCACTGCAGGGCTTCATCTCAGCCCTGAGGACAGTCCTGGAGGCAGTGGCTGGACTGGCATCCTGACTGCTCCCTGCAGGGTGCTTGCTTGGGGCGCAGGGAATGTTGATCTCTCTGGCTTTGCTTGCCCTACTTGATGGTGGTGTGGTGCTTTTGGTCTGCAGGAGGGTTGGCAGCCCTTTCCTGGGCCTGGGGAGCACGGCTGGTGTGGGGGGAGCTGCAGCTGGAGCTGGGCAAGGGGGCAGGGGGAAGTGTCTGCCCTCCCCTGGGCTGGGGAAGGGACAGGGTCATTGTGGAGTGAGTCACAGAACTGGGGGAGTCATGAGACACCAGGGGATGACACTGATGGAACCAGAGCTGAGCAGAATTCAGGGATGTGTTTTGGAGAGGTTTGTTTTTTCCTGAGAATTATAAATAATTCAAAACCCAGTTCAGAGGCACCAGAACTCTGCCCCTTGCCTCACATTAAGAGGTGCAGTGCAGTGAGGAGTATTTTGTTCTTGGCTCCCTTTACATGTGATTGAGTTTTCTGTCTGATGGAAGGATTTTGTTCACTCAGGGGTGAACAGAGCTCTGCTGTGTCAGAGGTGGGTACACAGGGTGCATGCTGCTCACTAGACCAGTCATGTTTCACTTCCAAGAGAAAGAAGAGTATTTTGTAGTTGAAATGTGTTCCTGAGATCATGGATTGCCCTCTCTGAAGTTCCCCCTCAGCTCCCTGTGCTGTTGCCATGCTGAAGAGGCTCCTTGGCATAAGGCTGAGGCACACAGGTCACTCTGACAGGGCTTTGTGGCACTCTGGACTGAGCACAGGCTTCTTTAACCCTGTTCTGTATGATTTCTTGTAATTTTGAATTTCTTTTATGACTGTATTGTACCTTCAGATCACAATATGCCTTCCCTGCACTTCACTGGAATGCTGCTGTGATTGTTAAACAGCAGGTTTTAGACTTGATTTTCCTAATAAAAATGTGAACCATTCTTGGCTGATTCCTGGAGTGTTTGTTCCTTCAGCTCTCAGGTCTGTGCATGGAGTAACCTGCTGGATCCACACAGAACTGCAGACCAGCTCCTGCCTCTGTGTCCAACAGGGCTTTTATCTCTGAGCTTCCCTGAAGCAAAGCTTTAAGGAGAAATTGGGCAATAATTAAATTACTATAATGGGCGAGCTACCTGTGGGTGAATTCAAAGGTAGATCAGAACTGAGCTGCAGCAGAGCTCCTGTCACCAGTTTCCACTGTTGTGTCCCTGTCCTGAGGGAGAGCTGCACTGGAGCATTGGCGTTCTGGAGTTCTCAGGGAAAAACTAGGGGATAACTTGTTAGGTGTGACTAGACCAGCTCTGACCTCTGGGAAGGGACTTGGAGCTTCCAGCCTTTTACCCAGACCCCTTTCTAGCTGAGTGAATAGGTCAGCAGTCTTCAGGAATTTCTAAATACTTATTACAGCTGATTTTAAATTAATTTGCTTTTAAATCAAAGAATTAATTTGAAACCCAACCCTGCCCATCATTGTGTGCAGCTGCAGGAGCCTCACCCTCACCTTCTTCCATGAGAATCAAAATAATGAAGGGTGGGCCATGCGAAAAGCAGCTTTGCAGACCCCTCTTGGGGTGTTCCTGGCAGGGGAAGGACAGGAGTGACCTGGTTTGGTGTCCCTGCCCATGCCAGGGGGTGGAATGGCATGAGCTATAAGGTCCCTTCCCACCCAGACTGGGATCTGCATGTCCAGTGCTCCTGGCCCCTCCTGGAAATTCCTGTTCCCTCAAGGCAAAACCTGCTTAAGATCCTAAGCTAAAAGCACAAATCCATGGTTTTCCCTGGTGTTTTAGGGACTCTTCTGGTCAGAAATGTTCCAAGTTGGGAGCCTTCCCAGTGAAGTGCAGCCCCCCAGGACATGGTGGGTGCTCAGAATCTGCCCCCTGTGCTCTCTGTGGGCACCTGGACGTGGTGCTTGAGACATGGGGATTTTGGGGTGGGCAGAGGGGTCTGTGCTGGGGGCACCAGGGGGGCTCATGTGCCCACCCTGCTGTGAGACCCCACACCCAGCACGTGTGGGGTTTCAAAAGAGGGTGCTGGGGCGCCGTGCTGGGTGTTTTGTTGTGCTGTTGGACCACGTTCCTGCTACGTATTAATTTCCCTTCAGGCTGGGGATGAAGTCAGTAAACCACAGGCTGTGCCTTCCGCTGCGCACACGCACTTGCCATGTCCCTTCCCAGGAGGGTCAGGCCAGGCACACTCCATCCCCAGCACCATGGAGCAAAGGGACATCCTGCTGCAGAACCTGGAGAGGGCCCAAGGCAAGAAGCTCAGCAGAGGAGAGTTTGCAGAGGAGTTTTTGGTGAGTTCGCTCAGGGCACCGCTCGGTGTTTCTGCTCCTTCCCAGGGGTCACTTCTCAAGCTGGGGCAGGATTTGTATGGGACAGCAGGATTCCCTGGGGATTTCATGGCCAAGAGTCACCCAGGAGTGAGCTGGGCTAAAAGGAATGTAGAGACACCAGAGGAATTTAATGGTTTGCATTTGAACTGTTTGCTTTTTCACTAATTACCCCGGTGCTTCCTGTTTTCTGCTTGGCGAATGCACTTGTCAAGGCAGAGTTTCACTTTGCCTGGTGACAGAGCTGGGGCTTCAGGAAGGAATATGGAGCTTCTGCTCCTTCTCCCCACCTCAGTGTTGTACCTGTGACAAATGTGTTCCTGCCAGGGACCTCTGGTTGCTCCCTGAATTAGCTTTGCCTTCTTTCAATAGGTTGCCCAGGGAAGCTGTGGCTGCCCCATCCCTGGAAGAGTCCAAGGTCAGGTTGGAACAACCTGGGATAGTGGAAGGTGTCCCTGCCCATGACAGAGACATTAAATGAGCTGATCTTTAAGATTTCCTCCAACCCAAACCATTTTATCATCTGGGCTTTAAGTGCTGTACGTCCAGCAGTGCTCCTGGCCCCTCCTGGAAACTAATTCCTTGCTCTTCAATTGAATTGCTTCAAAGCAAGATCTGTGAAAAGTGCTGATGGTTCCCACCATACCCTGCACCCCACAGTCCCCAGCTGGGTCACATCTGTGCAGTGCCCTGGATTTGGGAGGTCTCTGACAACTTCTCCTTAGCTGGGGTGCCAGGGGTGAGGCTCAGATGGCAAGGCAGCATCTCAGAGCTAAAGCTGGTGGCTGGTGATGGCTCCTGGTGTGGTTCTGGCAGGCTGGCTGGGCTGCTGAGAGGAAACAGCACTGCCCAGCCTTAGCAGACATAGGGAAGGGTAAAACTGGTCCATCTGTAAGATCTGAGGTGTGTCAAACAGCAGACCAAGCCCTGGCTGTGGCAGTGGGCTCTGGGAAGGCACAGGGTTACTGATGGGTCCCCTGCTTTGTTGTATCAGCCAAATGTAGCACTTGGGAAAAGATGAGTGCCTGGCTTTCAGGTGTCTGGGGTAGAGGGCAGTGATTAATCTGAGCCTGCAGTGACAGCCTGTTGTTCCATGGAACAAGGCACTGTCACAGGCTGCTGGATTTCCCCTGTTGCTGGCGGGCTGTGCTGTGTGTGAGAGGCAGCAAGCTCCGAGTCCTGCTGCACAAACTGCCTCTGGCAGCCAAATGCACTCATTTCAGACCAAAGTGGCAGTAGAAGTGGTCAAGGCTGCATTTCCTCTTGTAGGGGATAAGATCTTCCCAGGGTGACCTGACTTGCTGCCACTTCTGCAAGGCAGAGACCTTTCCAGGCGATGGTTTGTGTTCCCAAGCTTGGCAGAAGTGTTCAGTGCCATTTCTCCCTCCTAATTCCTGCCCTCTCCTTGTCTGGCCAAGCAGTTGTACATGCAAATTGTGGTGGTGTTACTGTAAATCATGGGGGAGGTTGTTGGAGTCCCCTTTTTCTGTCTGGGCAGTCTCACAGGTGGAGTGTGATCCTTACTGGATCCACACTGGAACAGGCTCCCCAGGGGAACAGCCCCAAGGCTGCCAGAGCTCCAGGAGCACTTGGACAATGCTCTGAGGGACAGGGTGGGATTGTTGGGGCTGTCCTGTGCAGGGTCAGGAGCTGGACTTTATGATCCTTCCAAGTCAGGATAGTCTGTGCTTCTGTGATTCTCCCTTGCTTCCTCCTATGAAGGCATTTCCCAAGTGGTTTTATGTCAGATTATTCAGGGACACAAAAGATGATTCAGAACCTCAGCTCTGGGAAAACTGGCGTCAGGATGGAGTGATGCCCCTTCCATGAAAGCTTATCCTGGAACCAGGGTGGGCACTGGAAGGAGGAAGGGGACAGTGTGACCAACACCAAGACTGTTCAGGAGGTTACAGGGATGTGGAGTCCACAAAAGCCACCCCCAACATCCATCCCATTGTGCCTGCCCCATGTTCTTAATTAATAGAAGCTGGACATTGGACTGTTCTGGGCCTCATTGGCTCAGTCCATCAGGTCTGTGAGATGTGATTCCTGGGGTATTGTGGCTGAATTTAGTGTTTCAAAACTGCAGCTTAATGTTAAAAGCCAGAAACTCTGACTTGGACAAAGAATTATGAAAGAAAAAATAGATGGTGTTTTTGAAGCTGGTGGTAAAGAGCAGTGTGTGTTCTTTAGGAGCTGATGGCAGTGAAATAAAATTCTGTGCTCTGGCAGCAAAAAGGTGCTTCAGCTCTCTGTGAGTGCTGCAGCTTTATCCTGGGAGAGATGAGAGATTTGCAGCTCTAAGTCTGTCCCAGGACTGCTCCTTTCTCTTTCATCAGCCCATCTGCTCCTATTGCTTGTGCTCCCTCAGTGTTTGCTGCTATGCCTGGTGAGAAAAATCAATGACTCTGTCTTTTCTGATAGAATGTGTTCATGGTGGTTTAATTGTCACTCCTCTTACCTGGGTGCCATTTGCACCGAGAATGGTTCCCCCGTGTCTCACTTGTGAGGGTGATGCTTTGTGTCTGTGCAGCAGCGACGTGTGGGCACGGCCTCAGCACACACTTTCCATCCTTCAGAAGCCTCTGCTGGGGCTCTCAGGTGCTTCTGTCTCTGTTCCTGCTCTGAGCATCTTGAGAAAAACCACTCAGGAAAGAATTAATGGTGCTGACCTCGTTTTGTGGCAGCAAACCTGACCCCTGGAGACCTTCACGTGTGCTCTCTAGTAGTGTGCTGGGTGTAGCAGCTCTGCTGTAATTTGTTCCATTCTTTTATCACAGAAGCTGAAGAGGCAGTCAACAAAGTACAAGCTGGATAAAATCTACCCTACAGCAGCAGCTGAGCAGCCAGAGAATGTCAAGAAGAACAGATACAAGGACATCTTACCTTGTAGGTTGGAAATTGCACTTGTTTCTATTCAGCCTTTTGGGGTTTTTTAGCTCAGGATGTTCTATGATTCTGTGATATTTCTGGAGACAGAAGAACTGCTGTTCCCTGGGAAATGCATCCCTCGGTGATTATCCCTGCAAGCTTTTTGGGTGGCCTTGCAAGCACTTGTTTTCCAACCAGGAAATGGCTTTGGGCAAAGGTGTCTCCATGAAGGACAAAGCAGACGAGGGGCAGAACCTGATGTGGCTTGTCCTGGGTTCATGTGGTGGTCTCCAAAGGCCAGTCTGTCCCAGGGTCAGAGCAGACTGTCCCTTTCATCCATCCTGTCTTGAAAAAAGTAAATCACAGAATCATTAAGTTTAGGAGATACCTCCAGGATCATCAAGTCCAACCTTAGAACTGTTGTATCTAACCCACAGACCTGACCTGAGCCTGTCAGATGGAGGGCTGGGTGACCTTGGGCTTGGCTTTCTGCACAGTCAGAGGGGTCAGCGTTGCACTGGGGTGGTGGCAGCACCTGCAGCTCTGCCCAGAGCCCTCACCCCCACCCCAAAAGGAGCTGCTGTGTGTGTGGGTAGGGCTGTCAGGAGCTGTGGGGGGACAGCAGCTGCTTGCATGGCTCTGAGGTGAGCTCTCCTCCAAAGCACCTCGTGCTGCACCCCGAGGAGCTCAGCAACCGTGAAACACAGACCCTGACTGCTGCTTCTTCTGTTTCTGTGCCTGCAGTTGACCACAGCAGAGTGGAGCTGTCCCTGATTACCTCTGACACAGACTCTCATTACATCAATGCCAACTTCATCAAGGTATTGCCTCTCCCAGGGCATTTTGCCCTGCAAAGGTGTCTGTGGTGCCACCTCGCTGAGCTGGGCCAGGATGAGCAGTCAGGGGCTCTGCTGAACAAAAGGACTCTGCAGGAGTTTCTGGGCTGTGCTCAAGGATAACTGGGTGGAAAAAGAACTGCGCAACCAGTGAGCCCTCCAAAAAAGGGCCCATGCAGCACAGAGCCACCGGGCTACAGGGCAAGGGACATGCGCTCGCAGTGGGGCGGGTGGTGGAACAGTTTGTGGTTCACAGCCCCCACTTCCTCGTCAGTGCTGCTGCTTTGGGTGGGTGACAAGGGTGCTAAAGTGGCTGTGGCCAGAGTCACCTTGGCTGAAACCAGAGCAGAGGCAGGAAGCCTTGCACTGAGCACGGCTGGGACCCACTGCAGGGCTGAGCAACGGGGCAGGGCACCGTGGGACAGCTCTCCATGGGGTTTGGGACCCTCCTGTGCCTTTGGGACCCTTCTCTGATTGCAAGGCAGGTGAACAGATGGATATGGATAGATAAGATAGATAAGAGATGGATAGATAGATAGATCGATAGAGAGACAGATAATAGATAGATGGATAGATGGATGGATAGATAGATAGATAGATAGATAGATAGATAGATAGATAGATAGATAGATAGAAAGTTTCCTTCATTCTCCACCACAGTGACCCAGGGCTCTGTGTAACCCACCTGCACAAGAACAGACCTTCCCAACAGGGTCATGGCTCATTCTTTGGCCAACAGAGTTGCATCAGCTGTGGCCACATCCCCTCCAAGCTCCCAGATGTGCTGCAGGAGCTGGTGGTGGTCTCTGGGAGCAGCTCAAATACAGTTCCCTGGCTTGGCCCTGCCTCTGGGAGGTTTGCACACACCTTTGGGAGGTTGCTTGGTCTAATGTAGGTGCCTAAAACTGACCTCTATAAAGGTCCTTCTAAATCCTTAATGGACTCATTTAATAAGATCAGATTCAGGGAGAGGAATGGCTTTATTTCTGCTGGTGAACTGTACACTGATGTCTCCATGCCTGGTTTGAATGTTCTAGGGTGTCTATGGGCCAAGAGCCTACATTGCAACCCAGGGTCCTCTCCCCACTACTGTCATTGACTTTTGGAGGATGATTTGGGAGTATGAAGTCCTGGTAAGGTGCAGATTTATATTTAAAGTTTATATGGTTGTTTTTGTTAAAGAAATGTTGTCCATACAGCCAGAAGTTGTTTGTGAGTCAGTGGGAGTGCCAGGGTTTTCCTCCAGCTGTTGTGTGTGCCCACATCCCTCTTGTCAGCCACCTCTGCTGGTGGCTGTGTCTGCCTTTGGGCTCTGGGTGGGAAGGTCCCTGTGCCTGGGCTGTGGGTGATGCTCCCAGCTGGGCAGGGATGGCTCAGGGGAAAGCAGCCCACACAACTTCCTCGTTGCTGATGAACCTGCGGGTGATGGGTTTGATTTCTCTGCCCGGATAAGGAACTTGTGTTCAGCCCTTTCTAATGAACCTTCTGTCTGCAGGTCGTGGTCATGGCTTGTATGGAGTTTGAAATGGGGAAGGTGAGTAGCGTGTCAGAGGTGGCCTCTGCTGTGACAGTGCCAGGGCAGGGTGAGAGGTGCAGCTTTTTATTACATCTCATTAGTGACACTGACCTTCTGCTTGATGTGAGCTGCTTCCTGAATTCCCAGCAGCAGAAGGTCTAGTGGAAGGTGTCCCTGCCCATGGCAGGGGGTGCAATGAGATGGATCTTTAAGGTTCCTTTCAACCCAAACCATTCTGGAACTCTATGACATTCTTAAGCATTTCCAGTAGCACAGAGAGCCTCCATGGAAAGGGAAAACCAGCCACAGTGACTGGGAAGGAGAGGCTGGAGCTGACCAGCAGTGAGAGCTGAGCTCTTCCCAGCATGAGTTTTGTCCTGCAAAGTGAGACAGGAGACAGCACAGCCAGTGGGAATAACAAACCCACCCTGCTTCTGCCCACAGAAGAAGTGTGAGCAGTACTGGGCAGAGTTGGACGGGTCCCCCCTGCACTGCGGCCCCTTCTCCATCTCCTGTGTGAGTGCAGCCCCTCTGCCCCTGCCCTGCCACCTGCACAACCCCCTGGCACCCACTGAAAACCTGGCTCTGGCTGCTTCTTCTGCAGGAAGCCGAGGAGAAGAGGAATGAGTACGTGGTTAGGACTTTAAGGGTGACCTTCAGTGAGGTAAGTAGGAAAGGTCAAGGTGGGAAGTGCACCTTGGATGGCTTTATTATATAAACAATATATTGAAATACGGTATGTTTTGTGCAGAAAATTTTATGCTGGTCAGGCTGCTGGTTTAGATTTGACAGCAGTTGAGGGAATAAAGAAAGTACAATTCATTAACTCAGACCTCAGTTTCTGGGGCTGCTTGTCAGTCATGGCAAATCAGACCCGGGCAGGTGAGGCCACCGAAAACATCAAGAAAGTCATAAAATGGCACTGCTGCTCCTGCAGCCAAACCAGCTGCAAAGCCCTGCCCTTTGCCTGCTGATGCAGGAGGGGCCTGGCAATGTCTGCAGCAATGCAGCCTCCCCCTGGCATGCCAACATCCGTCTGTTCCTGCAGGAGCTGTGCCAGCATCCCCTCGCTGGCACAGCCAGCCCAGACCCTGCCAGCTCTCTCCCCTTGCAGGTGACCCGCACCATCCACCACTTCCACTACAAAAACTGGCCAGACCACCACGTGCCCTCATCCATTGACCCCATCCTGGAGCTCATCAGGGAGATCCGCTGCTACCAGCCCCATGACAGTGTCCCTGTCTGTGTCCACTGCAGGTGGGTGAGGTGGCTACCGCTGGGCAAGGGCTGCTGGCCCCCTGGCCTCCTGTGCTCCTGCTTCTTGAGTGTCCCATCCAGGGGGATGGCCAAACCTTCAGACAAGCTCCTCTCGTGGGAAGCTCTAGGGCAAATGGGTCCTCTGAGGACAGCTGGCATGGGCAGGTGACAGGGAAGGAGACAGGGAGCAGAAGGCCAGCAATAGAATCATAGGATCATGGAATGGTTTGGGTTGGAAAGGACCTTTAAGGTGGTTGAGTCCAACCATCCCCCCAGCACTGCCAAGCCCACCACTAAACCACCTCCCCAAGTGCCACATCCACATGACTTTTAAATCCCTCCAGGGATGGTCACTCCACAACTGCCCTGGGCAGCTGTGCCAGGGCTGGACAGCCCTCTTGGTGAAGAAATCTTTCCTAACATCCAACCTAAACCTCCCCTGGCACAACTTGAGGCTGTTTCCTCTTGTCTTATCCCTTGTTCCTTGGGAGAAGAGACCGACCCCCACCTTGCTCCAACCTGCTTGTAGCTGTGGAGAGTGAGAAGGTCTAGTTAAGAGGCCACCAACTCTGGGCACATCCACTGTGTGGGTCTGCACCTTCTGCTGTGTGGGACAGGAGGGTCACAGAGGGCTGTGGGTCTTCTGCCACTGTTCTTGTCACAAAGCAGTGTGCCCCCCAGTGACCCTGCTGTGGCTGTCGTTGCAGTGCTGGCTGTGGGAGAACCGGTGTCATCTGTGCCATTGACTACACCCAGAAGCTGCTGAAGGACGGGGTGAGTGCCAGCCCTTGGCACCTCCACATGGCACCTGCACCCCTCTGTCTCTCCCTCGCCTCCCCTGCCCCTCTCACCCCCTCTGACTGCTGGCAGAGGTATTTCAGGTGGTGGCCACGAATGGAAGGGCCCCACAGGCTGAGCAGAGGGCAGTGTTGGCCCCACTGCTGATACCCCACCCCATTCCCAGTTGGTGCTGCCTCTCCCTCTTCAGGCTCTGCCTCTGCTCCCTTCCCATCCCAATGCAACAGCATCCCATGGATGGGGCAGAATCCCCCCTTCAGCTCACAGCACCTGGCTCTGCACTGACCTTCACTTCCCAATATGACTTAACTGTCTATATTTGTCTCTCCACACTCACACATCACATACCCAGCGTTTCCAAACCAACACCCTGCTTTGCTCTGACTCTCCAGTAACAATGGGCAGTTATCCCTGCCCTCAGAGCAGGTTGCTGTGTTCTGTGACACAGTTCCCTAAATCCATCCATCTGGGAAAGCAGTGTCCTGTCCTTTGTGTTTTCCACAGATATTATCAGGGCTGTTATAAAAAGGGTATTTTCCACGGAGTGTGAGACAGGAGGGAGGAGGCTGGTTTGTAATAAGAAATAGTACTTTAGGCAGGTCCTTTGTTAAAAGTTCTTGGAAAAGCAGGCCTGGAATTCAGACGCTGCTCTAAACTGCACTATGACTTGGAATCTGCTTCGAATTAGACCAGTCAGTAATTTTTGTCAAGAGAAATCATAGAAATCATGGTAAGACTTGGGTTGGAAGGGGCCCTAAAGGTCACCTCGTTCCACCCCCTGCCATGGGCAGGGACACCTTTCACTAGCCCAGGTAACTCCAAGTTTATTCAATCTGTCCTTGGACACTTCCAGGGATGGGGCAGCCACAGCTTCTCTGGGCACCCTGTGCCAGGGCCTGTCCACCCTCACAGAGAAGAATTTCCTCCCAAAATCTCCTCTTTTAGTTTAAAACCATTTTGTCTTTTCTCCTTCTCCCAAGATCCTTCCAGTGAACTTCAGTGTTTTCAGCCTGATCCAGGAAATGCGCACGCAAAGGCCTTGCATCGTGCAGACCAAGGTGAGTTTGGGAGACCTCTCCACCTGCTCTGTCCCCCATCCTGGGACCTCAGCTTTTCCCCAGGATGGAAACCCAGAGCTGTGGTGCCCATGGGAGCTGGTGGAGATGTTCTGCAAAGTCCCTGTTCTGAACAGAACAGTGATTTTGCAGAAATTCATTTGGTTGCTGACAATTTCCTGGTAGACAGCTGGGACAGTGCTTGTGGTGTGATGCTCATGCTGTGACACAAAGCACTGTCCAGGAAATAAAGTGGGAACTTTTCTCAGCTGAGACAGCCTGAAGAGGAAGCTCAATGCAGAACAGCATGTTTGTGCACCCAAAAACCCCCCAAATGCTTCAGTCTGGACCCTGTGAGAGTCGTAGCTGAGAATTCACAGCCTGCCAATGGCCAGGAAAGGGGCAGCTCCTCTCAGGGTGATGCTGCATTTGGGCAGAGGTGACCATGGTCAGGTGCCACCAGTGCTGGCTCTCACATGGTTTGTCTGTCTGGAATGCAGGAGCAGTATGAGCTGGTTTATGACGTGGTGATCGAGCTCTTCAGAAGGCAGATTAAAGCACTTGATGCCCACAAAGATTCTGCTGCTTCCCAGGTAAGACTCCCAGGACAAACAACCTGCCTGTTGCAGCCAGCTCTAACCTCAGATCCTGCTGCAGACCTGGGATGAATTACCGTGTTTTCTGCTCCCTTTGATGCCCAAATTGAGTCCCTTTTGAAGTTAAACCAAGAGAATCCAGCTCTGAATGTGCAATACCTATCACAAACAGCACCTACATTTTTATCTTGGTCTCAAACCAATTTTATATTTTCTATATACTTTTTTAGCTGTTTAATGCAATCATTGAATAGGAAATCACCATCTTTCTACAGTAGTGGCTGATTTCCATGGGGATGTGCCAGTTATGGACAATGTTTGGGCAAAAGAGATTAAGGGCTGGCCTGACACAAAATGCAGAGAACGTTTCAAGTCTGGATGTGGTTTTGCAGCTCCTGCCCAAACCTCTCACCCCCCCAAACCTCCCTGTCCTCTGAGGGCACTGGGGATGGCCATGAACTGGTGTCACAAATGAAACCAGTACCCAACTTGCCCAGCCACGTGCCCGTGTGGGCTCCTGAGGGCAGAGTGCTCTGCACAGGCTGCCTGGCACAGCTGGATGGTTGGAGGGCTCGCTGTACCCTCATGCCAAAAAGGTGCTGGCAGGAATTGCCCTCCAGGAGGTTCTGTCTGCAGTTTTCAGGGATTCCAAGTTGGTGCTTGTCACTTCCCAACTGCATTGATAGTTAATAGTAGTTGGCACAAATTCCAGCTCCTGAAGCACCATCTTGGTGCTCTCTGCATTCTCCTTCCTCACTCTTATTTCCCACACTTTTCTTCCCCCAGATACAAACAGGGCATCCTGTAGCCAAGCCACTCCTGACTCCAGTGGAAGATATTTACGGTCTGAGTTTACTCACCTGGTAAGGCCACAACACAAGTATCCCTCACGTTTGTTCCTACCATAATTCATGGAATCATTAAGTGTCTGCTTTCTCTAAACTATTTTGCTTTTTGGTATAGTTTACTGGGTTAAAGGGTTCTGTTCACCATCTAAAGGTGCTCAAACAGGGCACAGTCCTTCCCTGTGCTCCTTGCTTGAGGCTGAGCCAACAGAATTCCTCAGAGAATTGCCCCCAGGAGCAATGGGGTGGGCTTTGTATTCTCCCCTCAGGCAATTGCCCCCAGGAGCAATGGGGTGGGCTTTGTTGGCAGGCTAACAGAGAGTCCTGAGCGCTCCATGGCTCTGACTCCACGTCACGGTGCTTTGTTGCAGCTCAGAGCAAGAGGAGAGGGATGTGCACCAACATCTTCCTCCAGAGCAGGATTCCCATCACCGTGTTCCTCAGGTGGCACAGTGCAAAGCATCCCTGCCATCTCTGCGTGCCCCACAGGACGGCTGTGCCCGTGCAGTGCCCCCCATGAGACAGGCCATCTCCTTTGGTGCTCTGAACTTCATCAGCCGCAGGAAGGAGCACTGGGGCGCTGGGGACGCCCCTCGGAAACGCCGCAGCTGGGAGCTGGAGCTGGACCCAAAGGGAGCAGGAGACAGGGGGCCTGGTGGCAGAGCACCTCTGGCATGGACTGCATCGACCCCTCTGGTGCTGGGCCAGCGGAGAGAGGGCTGGGAATGGGATGGAGGCGGCACCAAGCCTGTTTGGGGTTGGCAGTTGCCACACGCTGCTCACTCGAGCAACCAGGACGGATTTTCCCCTGTGGAGCTGAAGCCCTCCAGACGAGAAGCAGATGGTCCCCCAGGCCACAGGAACCATGGCCAATGCCCTCACCCTTATCTCTGCTCAGCAGAAGATCCCTACTTCTCGTCACTCTCCTCAGATGACCCCGTGTCCCCAACGTTTTCCAGCCACTTTGTGGAGGGGCAGGAGGAGTTTCTCCCTTCCTGTGCTGCCAGTGCCCCCCTGCAGCCCACCAGAGCCAGCTCCCCGTTGTCCCACCACGCTCCCCAGAACGAGGAGAGGGTGTCCCCACCACGTAAGCACTGCAGGGTGGGATACATGGGGCTGCATCACTCTGGATTGCTGGAGGTGTGGTTTGCTGGTGTCCAGGCAAGGCTGTGGCTGCTCCTCAGGACTGAGCTCCCATAGGAGCTGAGGGACCAGCTGCTTTCATCCTCACACTTTTCATCCTGCCTTATCTTTTTTTCCCCATAAACAACATTTCTAGAACAGCATGGTTTTGGGTTTTGCATTACAGAGCTGCTCTGACCCACTGTGTCACCTTGGAACAGCATTCAGAAAGCTCCCAGACATGGTTTTCTCTGAGGATGTAGTTTCCAGGTCAAAACCTAGTGCTTTCCTCAAAGTGTCTTGCAGGGGGACACTGAACTCTCACTGAGAGAACCAGGACTTCAGGAGCCCTGAGCAACCTGATCCAGTGGATGACATCCCTGCCCATGGCAGGGGGCTGGAACTAGATGGTCTTTAGGGTTCCTTCTGTCCCAAACCTTTCTGTGATTCTACAGATCAACATAAGTGCTCTGCCCAGATCTGTGGCCTTAAAACCATCACTCTCCACATGAGGAAGGTGGAATTATTCCTTGGTGCAGTCAGACATTTCCTTTTGTCTGCAGCTTTGGCATTTGCTCAGCCTTGTCCTGTTCAGGCCCTTCAGCATTAATTATTACAAACCCATGCTCGTTATCCAGGTATTCTTGGGAAGCTGCAGCACAACCAAGCAGCAGCAGGGCCACCAGCTGCTCCTCCTCCTCCTCTGTACAATGGGAATTCTGCTGCCAGCTCTGTCCGTGGGTGAATTGGTGCTGAGAACAATTTGGGTTTCTATCCACAGTTCAGAGGGGTTTGAGCATCACCTCTGGGGCGTGGCAGGGAGGAGCAGCAGCTCCTCTGCACAGGGCTGTGATGGCCCTGCCATGCCGTGTCATGCAGGTAACCTGTCCTTGTCTCTCCACGCAGGTAACCTCTCCGTGTCTTTCCAATTAGCCACCCTGCCACAGCCAGATGATGATGATGATGATGATCCTCCCCCCCTGCCCCAGCGCACCCCAGAGTCCTTTATTGTGGCCAATGAATCGGGTAAGTGCATCCACCAATATCAAATGTGGAGCACTGAGGGCTCATCCAACACTTTGTTCTGTAGCTGCCTGGGATGAGGTGACCTCTCCTGTGTTCAATCACTTCCAGGACAATTCCCTCTGGCCACTTCTGATTTTCAGCTCCCAGACAGAAACCCAAATATTGGAACCTCTTGGGAGTGGAGTGGTGAGACCCACTCAGAGGGGTTTCATGACTCTGTGAGACTGAGACCCTGTAAGGTAAGTAAGTGGCTTTTTGTCTCTTTTCCAGCACTACCCCTATGCCATTTTCCTTATCATGTTTCATTCTGTGAGAATGACCCTAATTTTGGCACTTTCCACAAATTATTTCATAGAATCCCAGAACGGTTTGGGTGGGAAGAGACCTTAAAGCTCATCCCATCCCACCCCCTGCCATGGGCAGGAACACTTCTACTAGCCCAGGTTGCTCCAAGCCCTGTCCAACCTGGCCTTGGACACTTCCAGGGATTTCAGGGCTCAGGACTGGAAGACATGGCCTCATCCAGGCTCTTCTTTATCCACATCTGCTTTACTCCAAACACTATTTCTGGAGGCCCAAAGTCCCATGCAAAGTAATAAACATATTGTCCCTCATTTAGAGGATAAAGAAGACAAGATGTTGGTGGCCCACTGAGGTTCACACAGCCCTGTGGAACAGGCAGCAGTGGAACAAAATTTAGGCATCTCTTGATCATCCCATAGCTGAGAGAGCTCTGTGAAGTGAAAGAGTAAGGCACAAGTCTGTCTTCCATTACACCCATGTGGAGGTGTGTGTGTGGGAGGGTGTTTGCACCTCACATCCTTTCCTCCTCTTCTCTGGCTTCCTTGTCTGCAACAACATTTGGTGGTGGGAATTTTAAATACCTGCCTTGTTTTTTGTTTCCAGAGTGTGAAGCTTCGGAGCCCCCACACAGGTATAAGTTTTGGGATAATCTTTAGAACTAAGACCTGCTTTTTACTGAAGCTGCTTTATTTGGGGAATGTCACTGGGATCTGTGCTTAGTCTGACGGAAATTCTATGTTGCTAAATAGTTCTGCAACTGAACAGCTCTGACCAGAACCAGACAGCTCTGCAACCAACCAAACTGGCAGTTTATATTTCCTAATCTGCTCCTGCCTCAGCCTGTACATGAGGATGTTCCTTGCAGCCTCCTCTTTCGCTGCATATTGTGTTTCCTCTGAGACAACTGAGATATGCTGCTTGGTTATAATATATATATTTATTTCTTTTTCAAGCTAGGTAACCAACTCTTTTATCTTTGCTTTCTCAGAGTCAACCTGGGATGGCTCTGACTCTCCTCCCCCGCTTCCTGAAAGAACCCCGGAGTCCTTTGTTCTTGCTGATGCAGCAAGTGAGTCCTGAGCTCTTCTCTCAGGGTGGAACTGAGGGTTTATGCTCACACCTAAACCTGGGGATGGCTGAGAACGTGGCCCACTTGTTCAAAGCCTTGCCAGGTGGTGCTTCAGGCTCTCACTGCAGGAGAGCTCAGCAAATATAAAGAAAATAAACACAACCAGGGGGGCTGCTGGAAATTCTGGAAGTGGTGCATTGGAGGGAATTAAAAGTAATAACAAAGCACTTAGAAAAGTGCAGGAGGATTTGTGAGTGACCACTGAAAATACAGGTATGATGTATGTCCCCAGGTCTACAGCCTGCTACAAGAAACTCCTCAAGTCCTGCAGGCTTGGAGAACAAGGGTTCTGAAACATCATCCAAAGAGGCCATGAAATGCTTCAGGAGGAGCAAGGTAAAACAACCCAAAGAAAAGGGGTTGGAAATGGAGAGGGGAAGAAAAGGGCTGGGTCTGGAGAAGCTCCTGCAGCTCTCCCACTGTGTTTAGGGCAAGGAGACAAGAGTAACAAAAATGTTCTGTTCTAGAGGTGCAAACACCCCCTGTCTGCACTGGGAACAGGTAACACAGCCCTGACCATGCCCGGGGTTATGCCTTGGAACTCCAACCACTCAGAGTGCCAGTTCCTCTGGGGAAAAGCTGCTCCAGTGGGGTCTGAGTGTGTCCTACAAGGGCCCTGTTAATTATCCTCATGAGCTTGTACTCTGGGATGTTATGGTTGGGAGAATACAGCAAGGAAAATACAGACTGGAGGTGTCTAGGATGGCAAGGAAAGAGCCAGAGACAAAAGGAAAGGCAAAGTCTGCTTTTCAGTCTCAGCCATGATGCTTTTTATGAGATATAACACAAAGACATTTACAGTGAATTCCCTTTACCACAGCAACTGGACTATTTATTTATCAGTATATCTATACATGCATATTTATCCATGAATTCCCTTTATCACAATACCTGATCCACTGCTTCCTACATTTTTTTCCAAGTCTTCTTTTTCCCCATTTTTTTTTACAGAGCATGAAAATACTGAAAAATGTGAGAAAAAGTAAGTTTTAAAGGCTAACGTGCATCTTCCCAATGGATTTAAAGCAGTATTTAAATATGTGGGATGGAAATAGCAAGAACCTGAACATTCCCAATGTGAAAGTCCCTGTTTTGGAGCAGGACAAAGAGCTGTGCTGACAGAACCATCTCAC
The DNA here is from genome assembly GCA_013396655.1 of Campylorhamphus procurvoides. NCBI lineage: Eukaryota > Metazoa > Chordata > Aves > Passeriformes > Dendrocolaptidae > Campylorhamphus > Campylorhamphus procurvoides. The sequence goes on along the minus strand of WBMV01009396.1, from coordinate 154,135 downwards.
CTGGAGAGCTGTGGTTGTTTTGGGAATGCCATAAGGATGTTGTGGTGCCCTTTGGGTACCTTGGGGACAAACCCCCCAAATTCTTCAGGTCATTCAAACCAGTGTTGTGGGACAAATAGCCTACAAATGGGGGATAGGGGTGTAGGGGGGAATGTGAGCCCTATCCTGGGTTTTGCCCTGTCTATTTGGAGCATACAGTTTTCATTAATTTCCCTTTGATCCAAAATTAGAAAGCTTATTTTAAAAACTGGACTGCTGAAAAGTGTTTAAAGCACTCCTAAGCAAACATTTTCCAACCTTAATGATTCATTAATCCTGTGAGTTCAGCTCTTCAGGGAATTACTGGTGACCAACTGCTCCAATCTTTTCTCCAGGCATCTGCAGCCCATCTTCACTGACAAAATCATCAGAACCTGCCCCAACAAACCCTCTGAGGTCTTTCCTTAACTTTGGTATGTGTTCTTCTTTGTGTCTTGGTAGGAAAAAACTGCTTTTTGACAGTCTAAATGCCAGGCAGAACACTAACAAACATTACAAATACTATGATTACAACTTTATTGACAAGGCTGTTGCTTTTCTACAGTACCTTAAAATTTGGGAAGGAATTGAAATGACAAGTGTTTTTCTAACACCTTGTTATCTTAAGGAATTAGATAATCAATATATCTAACATATGGAATCTGTTGCATTAAAAAAATATAATTTCTTCCTAGGCTTTGCAAATCGATTTTCAAAACCTAAAGGCCCAAGAAATCCACCTCCAACGTGGAATATTTAGATGTGTTTTATAGACTTGGCTCTACAGGTTTGTGAAGTCCTCCTGCTGCACCTGGAATGCTCATCCCACTGAGGTTCCCATCAGAATAAACACACCAAAAGCTGTTGCACAGTATTGGCAGCTCAGGCACTACTTGCAGTCTTCAACTGAAGTTTTAGAGTAAAGAAGAATAAAAAAGGACCAGCAGCTTCCAGTTCATTTACAACAGGATGAAAAGTAAAGCTGGGAATAGATCTTTTATCCTAAGGAGGGACTTAATTTTGTTGTGTTTCGGAATGGAATCACTCCAAAAGGATGGATTTGAGAGGTGATAGGACTCAATGAAGACTCTGGAATGATCTGGAAGGCCAATGGAGCAGAGTGGAGTGGATCAAGCCCCTGGATGGTGCAGACACAGCATCTCTGTGACCTCACATTTGTAGGTCTGCTGTAATCAAAGACACTTCAATGTTTACATCACTTTAATTAATTTAAGCTTTCTTTTTCCCTTTTCATCTGAGCAACTCAGATAATTTGTCTGGATTTTGGTTTGTAAGACTAAGAGGGTGATTGATCCCAAAGAAACTACACCCGTGTAATTGACCCTGCTGTCAGTTTTTTTCTGTCTTAAAAAAAAATCCCAAACCACCACCACAGCAAGCCAAATGTTATTTAAAAACAAACAAACAATGCTATTTTTAAGGATTTGTGAGTCTCCTGCACTGAATTTCAGGTGGGAACTGGGGAGATGAGATTCCTATTCAGATTCCTCACCACTTTATACCCTGTTTATACCCTCAGCAGGGAGGGATAAAGATGCTGGAAATTGCTTTGTGTGATTGTTTTCCTGCAAAGACACAAAAACCCCCAAACCATTGGGACTTGCGGAATTCGGCCGAGAGGAATGTGCTGGAACAGAAAACTCAATCTGGTTTAAAGCTCCTTTTGCTGGGGGAATAGTAAAAACCGCTTTATTTTTTTCACTGAAATTATGGGATTTCTCAACAGCAGAACCCGCTCTGGTGGAAGGGGGTTGGAATGAGATGAACTTTTAGGTCCTTCCCAACCCAACTCAATCTGTGATTCTCTAATTCGATGATTTATGTTTTTCCGCGGGGGCAGCTCCAGCAGCTCCCACATCCTCTCTTTCTCTCTCAAACCACCCCCCCCTCACCCCAGCGCTCATTTAACACCGTAGCGCGCGACACAAAACCCAAAAAACCCCAAAAACCCCCCAAAACCCCAAATAAACCCCGAACAACCCAACCCCTCCTTACCGCCATTTCCGCGCTCCCTCAGCGCTTTCCCGCGCGCGCGCTCACGTGACCCGCCCGGCCCCGCCCCTCCGGACTACAGCTCCCATGGTGCCCCGCGGCCGCGCATGCGTGGCGGGCCCGGCGCTCGGGCCATTTAAATGTGTGTGAGGGAGCCCCTGAAATGGCCGCGCAGGTCGCCGCGGTGCCGCGGGCCCCGGAGGAGCCGCCGCCCTCCTC
>WBMV01009396.1:135002-151807 GCA_013396655.1 Campylorhamphus procurvoides | reverse complement strand
AGGGTCGGGGGAGCGGGGGTAACGCGCAGGGTCCCGGGGCTGCTGTGTGGGGAGGATCGCAGGTGAGAGGGATGAGGCGGAGAAGCTGCTTTCCCTTAGCGGAATCTGCTGGGGGTTGGTTTGTGTTGGTGTTTTTAATAAGTGACCCCTGAGAGGGGGTCTGGTCAATCCGGGCGAATAGCGGGGTGGCAGAGGATGGTGCCACGCTCTTTTCAGTGACAGGACGAGAAGCAATGGCCATAAACTAAAACACAACAAGTTCCACCTCAGCATAAGGAAGAACTTCTCTCCATGGAGGTGGCAGAGGCTGGAGCAGCTGCCCAGGGAAGGGTGGAATGTCCCTCTCTGGAGACATCCCAAACCCACCTGGAGGAGTTCCTGTCTCACCTGCTCCAGGTGACCCTGCCTGGGCACGGGGGTTGGACTGGGGAGTCTCCAGAGGTCCCTTCTAACCCTGACAAGTCTGTGATTTCTCTCATAGAAAGGCTGAGTTGTCTGGATTTTGGTGTGTGNCTCGGAGCGCCGGCACCACCACCGGCACCACGGAGAGCCCGCCGAGCATAAGGCGGGGCGGCCCAGCCAGCGAGGTGAGCGCGGCCCGGGCTGGGGGTGCCCCGCTCGGCCCTGTTTCAGCCCCTCACNACCTGGAGAAGTTCCTGTCTCACCTGCTCCAGGTGACCCTGCCTGGGCACGGGGGTTGGACTGGGGAGTCTCCAGAGGTCCCTTCTAACCCTGACAAGTCTGTGATTTCTCTCATAGAAAGGCTGAGTTGTCTGGATTTTGGTGTGTGTGGTTTTGTTTGGGTTCTTTTTTTCACAGTACAGAATGACTCTTTTGGTTCTGCTTGGGAATTTGTCATAGTGAAAGCCTCTTGGTGAGAGTAATGTATGTAAAAAAGTAACTGCAGAAGCTGCCATAATAAAAATATGTTGTGAATTGTGATTTTGGAGAGTATGTAAAGGTTTTGTGCTAAAGATGTGTGTGCTTACAGGAGTCAGGTCTGCAGTGTAAACTCTAGGGAGGACTGTCATAAGAATGATCAAAACTGTTACTAGGAGAGGCTCTTCTCTGCTGGTTAATGCTACTGTGCAACTATAGTGGAATAATGAGCTACTGGATTTTAAACTTCTGCAGTGTTACCAATATTTATCAATCTAAAGTTTGAGGCAGTGTGTCTTTGTAGGCTGGAGTGTCACTGTGTCAGTTCTAACCCAGAATTAAATCAGAACTCTTGTAATGAAGGCTTAAGCAGTGTGAAAATGAGCATCAGAATTCCAGCTTTGCAGAGGAAAGCTGTTTGCTAATCTGAAGCTCTTCACTGCCTGCCCTCAGCTGCATGTGTTGTGGCTTTCAGGAAGGGGCTGGATTTCTTGTCCTGACTCTCAGTTTTTATTTTGATGTATAATCTAATTAAACTGCCTATTACTTTGACTGTTCTGTGCTTATCTGTGGCCTCAGGTGGCAGGGGACATCCCCACTGTCTTTGCTGTTTATTAGTGGTGCTGGTGTGTTCACTTATGTGATGTCTGATCATTTCTGAGTAGCCAAGTTATTGTCACTGCTGTGCCTGTAGTTTACTGAGCTTTTTTTGTGTGTTTGAGGTATTGGAGGCTTGCTGTTTATTTAAAGGAATAATTAAAACTGTATTTCCTTCCAGATTGTCAGGCAGTATGTTCCCCATAATGTCAGTGTTTAGCTTCACTTAGTACAGTGGGTAACTACTGTAGTAGTGGGACTCTGCTGTGTTCAGTGGATCCAGCAGCAGCTAGGACAGCTTTTATCCTGAAAACAGACTGGAAGCTCCCAACTGCAGAGATTCCTCAGTGTCTGTCTGCTCTTAGGGAATGGTTTCAAACAGGAAGGTACTCTGAATTAAAACTACCAGGTGCACGGGGGTTTTAAGCTGTATCTAAAATCAAAGTGCTGAAAATAAGATACTTTTAACAGTCAAAAATCCTCTGAAACATCTATAGGGAAGTATTACCAACAGCTGGGTGGCATGAAATTCTTATTTAGTTCCTGCTTGGAATCTCTGGTCCCAGCAGAACAAAGATGTTGTGTGTGATTTGTGTGCTCACTGCAGTGAGTAAAGCAGTGTCTCTACTGGAGAGCTCAGGATTGAGCAAGCTCGTGCACTTCACTTCTGAGTCTTGCAGAAAAACTTAGTCCAAGAACCGTTTTGCTTGACTTCCCAAAACAAGTGATACCACCCTGCTTTTCCTGGTTTCCCTGGCTGGAATTGGAGAACCAGGGCCTTTGCTGTTTGTAAAGGCTGCAGCAGCACTGTGGAAACTTGTATTTCAGGTCCTAAGACTATTGTATGAAGCGAGTGTTAAGCAATAGACTCTTTCTCTGCTCTGTGAGTAATTCTGCTGTTACACCAGGCTGTTGGGAAGGTCACCCAGCTCCAGTAAGGAGCTCCCAGACCAAACCAGTAATGAGCTGGCTAAACACTGTGGCTAGACCAAGAACTTAGACCTGTGTGTGTGCATCATGACATCCTTTCTCGTAGAGCAGTGAACATGGCTTTTTCCTTTAACTTCAAGTGCTCCAAGAGAGGAAGGAATACCAATTTGCAGCCCAGGAAAGGGAATTTTGTTAGCACAAAGCCATGTCCTGAGGGGAAACTGCAGAGCTTTAGCTACTGCATCTTCTGGTCAGGTGTTGCCTTCAGCAGCAGGTTGTTCTGAACCCTGTGGCTATCCTGGTAGCACAGAGATTTATGGGCATTGTTGGGTGAAACAGCTCTTTGATTCAGGCACATGAAAATCTTGTCTCGGCAATTGAGTTTGTGACAGCTGAAGCATTAAGTTTCCTAACTAGCTTTGTCACTTGCTAAATGTTATTTGAATTAGTTTTCATTCTTAAAAGGTGAGCAGCTTAAACTATTCCATTTTGCCTTACAGAACTACTTTTTTGCGTTTTATCTCTCAGGCTTTTGAAGCTTGATTGACCTTAAAGAAAACCCCAAAACAGCCTCTGAATTTCTTTCCCATTAACTAATGAATTATAAGACTAGCAAATGATAGCTGAAGCTGGGTCCTTTAATTCAAAAGTCTAAGATTTATATTAGTGTTTTTACCTCTAAATGTCAGTAATGCTTGTGCCTCTTCAGCTGCACAATTTTGCTTCTGTATCATGTGTCCAAAATCAGGGAAGTGTTCTGTAATGAAAGTCTTGATGTTTAAATGTTACACATACTTGTTTATCCTCTTCCCCTGCATGGCACTGTCTTAAATGTCAGAAGTTATTAATGTACTTAATTATAGATGTTCTGAAATATAGGCTCCTCTAAAAGGCATTCTAATACTTCTGTTAAAAATGGAAATATTTCTAAAATATTAAGCTTGGGTTTTGGGACTTTTCCTTAATGCAAGTCTTTATTTGTATAGTACTAGAAATACTGCATTTTTAGTTGTATAATTGAGTCAAAAGTCAGGGTATTCCTATTGGTCTGACTCCCTGGGAACAGCTCAGCAAGTGAGAGGGTTGAATTCTTCTGGGGTGAATATGCTGCAACTGCAGAACTCTAATCTTCTCTTTCCTGTCCCTGCCAGAAACTCCAGATGAAAATGGCAAAACCCAGCGAGTTGACAGTCTTATTGTGAAGAAGATCAAGAAAAAAAAGAAAAAGAAACACCGGGAAGACGTGAGGGGGAAACGCCTGAAGATGTACAACAAAGAAGTGCAGACCGTGTGCGCCGGGCTCACTCGCATCGACAAGGAGACTCTGGCTCAAGGACAGTGTGACAGCCTGGAAATGACCAAGGAATCCTTCAGGTACCTGAAGGACGAGCAGCTCTGCAGGCTCAACGTGGGCATGCAGGAGTACCGGGTACCCCAGGGAGTACAGACCCCCTTTGTGACACACCAGGAGCACTCTGTTCGCAGCAGCTTCCTGAAAACTGGCACTAAATTTAGTAACTTCATTCACGAGGAGCACCAGTCCAATGGAGGGGCTCTGGTCCTGCATGCCTACATGGATGAACTCTCATTTTTGTCTCCAGTGGAGATGGAGAGATTTGCAGAAGAGTTTCTTGCGTTGTCATTCAGTGAAAATGATAAAAATGCAGCTTACTATGCTTTGGCCATAGTACATGGAGCAGCTGCTTATTTACCAGACTTCCTGGATTACTTTGCTTTTAACTTTCCTAACACTCCAGTGAAAATGGAAATTTTGGGCAAGAAGGACATTGAAACAACAACAATTTCAAATTTTCATTCTCAGGTAAGAACTGTTTAAAGAGGCATAAAAGTTGCACAACGCCTAGATTTGATTAATCTCATTAATCCAGAGAAGGGATGGCTTAAAATGTGTGAGTCACAGATTTATGTTCTGAGCAGATGAAAAGGATGCTGTTGGGACTGTGCTGTTTATTCCTGTTTCTGCTTAAAAAGCTCACTGGTAGCTGATGAATCACACCTCAGACACTTCTGTTTGTGACCTGAGAAAGGATCTGCACTGATCATCTTTTGCTTCTAAACGTGGGAAAACACTGAGATTGTTCAAAACAACAGCCAAGTCTGTGTCAAGAGTTGCATAGGCTGCAAATGCTAACACTGCTCTTTTTATTCAATAGATCTGGGGTATTTTTTTTGCAATGTCATTACTTTTCAGGTCTCAGTATGTAATTCACAAGTTGGGGTTTTTTTTAACATCTTAATTCTATCAGTAGCTGATGCTGGGTGTTTAAACTTCCTAACTTGGAGGTGGTTAAAGTAGCTTTTTAATTGCCTTGAAAAAGGACTTTAAGCCTTTGGAAACCAAGGTAGTACATAGAATAAAACTAGCTTAAATTCTGAAACTGTATCTCCATGTAACTTAAATGAATGCAACAGTAAAAACTAAGCTGATTTCGAGATTGCCACATGGGTTTTAGTCTTGTGACTAAACTCAGAAGTATCCATGAACATAAACCAAGATTAAAATTTGGATTAATTTATTTTAGATGGAATAAAGCTTCTTTCTGTTTAGTCTGAGAACAGATTCAAACTGCTGTTTACTCTTAAAGTCTTTGTTCAAGACATTAATTACATTTGCTGGTTCACCTGCTGGAAGGATAAATCTGGAACTCTGTAGTGGAGTGCACTACCCCACTATTGGAACAGACCTTTAGCAACAGATTTTGAAATGTTAATGCTTGTGAATGGGCTGTTTGGATCTCTCCAGGGTTTACCAAATGCTTATAAGCAAGGTTTGCATTGGAAAAACATTGCTTTACAGAAAATTACTGCCTGGTCACTGTGGAGCCTTTGAATACCATTACCTGAATAATTCTGACACTTGGCTTATGAGTTTGTTTGACAGTGAGTAGCTGCTGCAGCAGTTATTTTAACTAGCCTCTGTTCCTTGGTTTAAGTGCTGCTGGCAGAGCTGTGTCAGAGTGCAGAGTACCCCAAAACCAGCCTCAGAGCATTTGAACTTCTGCTGTGGGCAAGAGCCCTCCTGCACCTGCAGATGTGACACTTGGCCACAGGGTGGGCTTCAAAGTCTTCAGGATTAGTGCTGTATCTGTGTTACATGGTGTCCTGGTTGCATTCTGAGTCATGTGGTGACCCCTAAAATGGTTAAACAGAGCCAATGGGGTATTTAAGAACTGCATTTTTTCTTGGTGAATGTCCTGTGAGCATGAATGCTGCTACTATAAATACACGTGAGGAATGTATGGTAATAAATAAGAGGCTTTGTTAGGTTATAATCTGTGCTGGTACTCCAATTAATTCTATTTTAAGTACTGTCTAAACTTGATTAAGATTGAGTCATGACATAAGGTTCAGTTGGTCTAAACCACTTCTCTAAACCCAGCTCCAGCATGACCTGGTTAATCCTCTCTGCCTCAAGTGTGTTACTGCAGTTTGCACTGAGCAAACAGCAGAGGAGCTGTCACAGCCAGCTGAAAAGGGGCTCTCCAGGGAAAACACATGATGGTGAGGTTTGAGGAAGCCTTTAAACTGGTGATGGGTTCACCCAAATTCTGCAAGCTGGCTTGTCTTGAAATAGAGAAGGCTACAGTGCCCTGCCTGAGAGCCAGGGGAGGGTCAGTCTGGCTGTTTTACTGCTGTTCCTTGGCAGCACCGTTGAGGAATTTACACACTGGCCAAGCTTCACTTGTGACCTTTCTGTGTGAGAACTGTACAGTACAAAAGCTCTTTAGTTATGCTTTTGCAAATGAGGCATGTTACACTGTTGCATGCTGTACCACTGAATATTTGTAATTGAAGATAGTTAAGTCACCTCCATTCTGGGTGGGATTCCTTCCCTGTGCATGAGCTTGTTTGCTGCACTGAGGGGGTTTTGAGCATTAGATAGCTTAGAGTCCTGGAGATGGTGTCAAGAAATGGAGATTTGATTTCAAGTGAATGTGACCTTTGGCTTACACAGCCTTCAGCTGGTTTGTGTACCTTTCCAGAGAAACTGAATTTTAGTAGGAAGTGTCTCTGGTCTGGTGAAAATTAACTGCCTTGCCAGGGGAATTCCTTTGTTCTCAGGGCAGTGAGTTTATAACAAGCACTCCAGTGTGTGTTTGTAGCATAAATGTTTGGTTTCAGTGTCTTAAAATAATTAAGCTTAAGTGTCCTCATGCTTTGGCTCTCATTGGTTCTAACACTTTAGTGCTGAAGTTAAGCTTTAGTTTGGAGCTGTTCACTTGGGCTAAGAGCTTTAAAGACTCAAATGGCTGAGCAGTAATTTGTGAGCTTTCTTCACATAAGGGGACAATTTAATTTGGAAGCTCTTAGCAGTGCAGCTGGAATGAACTCTCGTTTTCCTTATCACTTGCTGTAGTACAACTGCTTCTAGTTCTACTCAGTGAATTGGAATATATTTAGATTTAAACACTTCTACTTTTTTTCCCCCAAGAAAAAAGTCATCAACTGCCTGTTGAATTCCCTCTCTGATCCAAGGAACAGTTAGAGTGTCACAGAGGAGTAAGGGTTCTGGGAAGAGGCCAGGAAAGAGCTGGGGAAGTAGGTTTTGCATAAGCTGTTGTTCCTTCTGGGGAGAAAGTGGGAGAAGCAACCAACAGGTAATAATTGAGGAATTTTCCCTACTCCTGCTGTCAGGAAAGGTTCCTCTGTTCCTGACAGCTTTGGTTAATGAACCACGTCACAGTTTGGTTGTTTCCCCTGTATGAATGTCTCTTATTCTGGAAGGGCAATGTCTTTTTTTTAACAGAAGCTACCAAAGTGTGAAATGGAGAAATTGTGCATCTGTACTGCAAATGTCCCTTGGTTTGTCACCAGTGCCCAGTGCTCTGACAGCACCATGCCATGCTGTAGTCAGACATGTCACCCTTGCTGTGCTGCCATGTCACTGCCCTGCCCCTCTGTTGTCAGTAGTAACCCCCTTGTGCTCCTGCTTTCTTCCTCGCAGCAAAGTGTTTGTGTGGTTGGTTTTAGAGCTGACTTGGCATGCTGAAATCCTGGCACTGTCAACCGATTCGTGCTTTTCTTGCAACTGGAGAGAAACTTCTGAGCTTAACCTCATTTGTCTCCAGCTGACGCCTCGTGTGTGTGTCCTCTTCTCCCCCTCTGGGGTTTGGCTGCTCCCTTAACCCTTGGTGAGGCACTCAGGGGGCTGGGCTGGCTCAGGGACATGCAAATAAACCCCAGCTCTGTGGCTGGGACAGGAAGCACTGGCGCTGTCTGTTCCTGTTCTCACCCCAGTGTGTGGGACACTGACAGGCACATCATGCAGCTGCAGGAAAATGTCTCCAGGAGCACTCCAGAGCTAATTTTAAACATGCCTATAACTCACTGTCAGTGTGGAGTAGGGGATATACAGGGTGGGATGTGGCATTTCAAAAGGCACAGGATGCCTGAGTGTTCTTACTGGCCCCACAGTCCCTACACAACAGTAATCCTGCTTTTAATTCTCAAGTGTGTATGTTTCATTTCTATTAAAAACTAGCAAAACACTGAAATCCAATAGTTCCCTAAAGTATTTTTACTGTCTCCTTTATAACTCTTGAATTCTTTTCTGTTTTTTTAATTGTGTTCCAGTGCATTAAAAAAAACCCCAAACTTAAAGCTTCTAGTTTTTCATTTCCTTTGAAAATGTTACAAGTTAAAAGTACATATGGAATCATAATTCATTTTAACTTGTGACAAACACCTGTGAAATACTAGTGACTCTGAACAGGTGGTTTTAATAGAGCAGATCTCATCTGGAAGTGGTCTGTCTCCACTTACAGAAATAGTGCCAGGCAGTTAAACTTGGCTGACTTAAGGCCCAGAACATTTCAGACCTCAGTTCTCCTGTAGGTGCACACAACTAGAATATTCCTGTGGTGTTCCAGCCTCCTGCTCTGAACTGCATTCAGCACGTAGAGTGAGCTAAACTCCTGTCATTAAGAAGTTAAATATCTGGCTGCTGTTGGAGGAAAAAATTGCAGCAGTAACTCTGTTCTTCTCTTATTAGTCGCTCCTAATTCACCTTTAGCAACCTCATGGAGTAATTTAATAACATCTGGTTTGTTGAATAAATATGCAAAACTGAAACTAAACTTAAAACTAAGCTGCTGCATCTACATATCTCTAAATGGAGTTAGGCAGTCTCATTCTGAACATGACTAAAATTGCCAATTTCACAGTAATCCTCTGTCCCTGTCCCACCCCTCAGCCAGGGAGAACAGCTGTTGTTTTTCACCACTGGAAGCACTCAAACACAGATGGAAGGTTGGGCCTCAGACACAACTGAGTGTGCAAAGCAGACTAATTATGGCAGAATTTCTGCTCTGTTACATTAAATACCTGTGCTATCTACATCAAACCCTACTCTGTGGCCATATGGGATTTGCAGCTGCAGTCCACAGGTGAGGCTGGAGAACACTGGAGTCTTGCCAGGCCTTCTCCTCCAGGAACAGGAAATGGGCAAGGGAAGTTTCCAGATGACCTGGGGGAGCAGGACAGTCTGTGCTCCAGGGGATGTGGAAGGGCCCTAAGGGAGGTTAAAGTGTTTCTGGCCACTGACAGCAGGTGCTGCTGCTAATGGACTTGTTGTTCATGAACACTGGGTTTCTGGCTACACCTCTCATTTCCTCAGTTTCCTGCCCAAACAGCATTACCAGAACCACTGCATGAAGGACCCTTGAGATTTCTCACTACAGTCACAAGGGAAGGATCTCTGGGACACAACTGAGGGGAAGAGTGTGCCAATTCCAGGAGCATCTGGTTTGAGATGTAGAAGTAAGAGTCAAGTGTTGTAGGAGTGGAGAGCTGAGGCTTGCTGGTGAAAGACTGAGTCACAATGAACCTTTGTGTGGTTGTTTTCTCAAGTCAGCCTGGAAGTGTTGAATTGTTCCTGAATTAGTCAAATACTCACTCAACTTGAGAAGGATTTCCTGTCAGGAGTACAGGCAGGAGTTCTTTCCCTTGGGATGGTGCCCTATGGGCATGTGTTCCAAACAGGCCCTGTGCATATTCCCAGAGGCCCATCTGCTCCAACAGAGGTCCTTGAGTCCAAGACTCATCTCAGCTGTGGGCCAGTGAGTTGTCTTAGTGAATGTGCCTGTGGTGCAAGAGAACTAAAGCTGTGGTGGTGTTGTGTCTCCTCTCTGGGCCCTCAGGTCAATCGAACGTACTGCTGTGGCACCTACAGAGCAGGACCCATGCGGCAGATCAGCCTGGTCGGAGCCGTGGATGAAGAAGTGGGGGACTACTTCCCAGAATTTCTAGATATGTTGGAAGAATCTCCATTTCTTAGAGTAAGCAGCAACTTGTGGTTTGTTCAGAGCACTACAGATGTTTAAGCAGTTACTAGATTTCATGTATTTCCCTGTAATTACAAACCATGAGGTGTTTCCTTCATTGATGTGCTTATTTGGGCTGCTGTGGTTCATTCTTTCCTGTTTGAAGTAGAAAGGTATGGAATTAGGTAGCCACAATTGTGTCAGTAGTTAAACTGTATTTTTTAATCATATATATGCATTACATAATCCTCTCCTTCCCTAAAAACTAAATTTGATAAAGTTAGCTCAGAATATAGTTTACCTCTCAAACCTACTTAGTTTCTCTGCAATTCTTTTGCCAGCAAATCTGAACCAGTTTTACCAAAGGCATCATTTAATTTTTCTATCTCACCCAGTGTTTTGTGTTATGTGTGTTTTGTGGGTTTGTTTTGTTTCTGGTTTCTTCTTAGATGACGTTGCCCTGGGGGACTCTTTCTAGTCTCAGACTCCAGTGCAGGTCCCAGAGTGACGATGGGCCCATCATGTGGGTGAGGCCAGGAGAGCAGATGATCCCCACAGCTGATATGCCAAAATCGCCCTTCAAACGGCGCCGGTAAGGTTTGCTCTGCCCTGAGTCACTTCATCTCTCTTAGATTTGAGAGCAAAAGCCAAGTCCTTGATGTGTAACTGGTTCTTCAGATGACTAATTTGGATTTAAGTTTTACCTTCAGTTTTGTTGCGAGTTGGCTCAGCTGATAAAACAAGTGTGACTTGTGATGGTTATTTTATTTTGCCACTTCTCACAGGGGCAGGTCCTAGATCAGTGCTTTCTTAAGATTAAAACCTCTTTTTATTATCCTTCAGGAGGCTTTTCTAATTCATCTTATTTCTGTGGCAAGAGCAGCTCTGAAACAGCAGCAATGCTGACACTGCTCGTGCTGCCTTTCAGTGTTGGTGCCAAAGCACCTGTAGGACTGTCTGCCTGCTCAGGAAATGTTGGGATTTACTTCCATCTCTCTCAGAGAACCAGTTTGAGGAGAGTTGGAAGCACATTTTAATTGCCATTTCAGGGAGAATTTTTTGATGAGTTCCCAGAAAACTGAAGTTCAGGTTCTATTAAAATAGCTCTGTTTTACATACCATGAAATTCCTGGGGGGATTCTTCCAGCATGAGTGCCTGGTGGTTGGATTTGTTTTATAAAGTTTGATCTCATAACCTACTTTGCTGGTTTTGTTTCAACCTTTCGCTGAATAAACACCGAGCAGAAATCAGAGGGAAGCACTTTGTTCTTTTGAATCCTGCAGCACAGCAGATTACTTTAACGCAAATATTTCTTTGAGTAGTCTGAGAGGTTTCTAGTGTGTGTTTTCATCCCGTTTCAGGTCAATGAATGAGATAAAGAACCTGCAGTACCTACCTCGGACCAGCGAGCCCCGCGAGGTGCTGTTTGAGGACAGGACAAGAGCTCACGCTGACCACGTGGGGCAGGGCTTTGACTGGCAGAGCACGGCTGCTGTCGGGGTCCTGAAGGCTGTGCAGTTTGGGGAATGGTAAGTGCTGCTGTTCTGCAGCTGCTCTGCAGCTTCCCTTCCAAAAAAACCAGTCCCATGGAAAACAAGCCTGATCAGAAACGTGATTAATAAGATAAAAACGGCCTGGCGCTGAAAGGCACAAGTTTTTCCCTCTTGAGGCAGTAAAAAAGTTGTAACAGCAGTCTGCAGAATGTTTTAGTGATACACAAAAGCCTTCAAATACCATGCCTGGACCATCAGGCCTGGTAGTTCATTTCCTGAGCAGGTATATTAATTCCAGCTTCTCTAAGAGCAATCTAAGGACTCGGTGTAATTAATTTCACAGCTGCACTGCCCTCTCAAGGCTTGTACCCAGGATATTGCTGTTAACCTTGCAGAGAAACTAGACTTGCAGCACTGTAATTGCTAGAAATTACAGTAGGAATTGGATAGCATCACTAGCAATAGCATTAGATTTTTATGTGAATAAAAGCTGCCAGGATTTCCTTCACCCTGGTTCACAGCTGTTTAATAAATCCCAGCTCCTCATTGCTTCAACTTCAGAGTCACTTTGTTGTGATTTTCCCCTGGTGCAGAATTATTCTGTCCAATTATAAAGTGGAAGAATTGAGGCAAATTGTGGTTCCTAGGACATAAAGAGCTTTAGTGGCAATTGGAACAATTAGTTCTTGATCATTTCTGTATATTGTCCCTGAAAACATCACTTCTGTTGTGAATGCAGCAAGAAAGAAGGGGGGAAATAAAAAGAGAAATGTATGAATTTTACCTCTTTTTAAAAAAAATACATGTATTGAGAAGTGGTGAGACTTTGTGCAGAGCATAGAACTGAGGAGGGCAGTTGGTTCAATGAAACTTTCCACTGGAAAGAGTTACAATTCTCTAGAACTCAAATTCTTGAATAAATGCCTGGAATTCTCATCCTTTTCTAGGAGTGACCAGCCTCGTATAACCAAAGATGTGGTTTGTTTTCATGCTGAAGACTTCACTGACGTTGTGCAGAGACTTCAGCTGGACCTCCATGAACCTCCAGTGTCACAGGTACCAGATCTTCCCTCCTGTCAGCTCCTTCTTAGTGTTTTGGGAGTAGTTCCTGACACATCTCAGGTTCTGTCTGTAGCCAGCCCTTTTGGATCCCCAGTGGCCCTCAGTTCTCAGCTCTCTTGGGCAATTTCCTCCTGTTTCAGGATAGAATAGTTCAGTTGGCAGGCACTTTTTTCTTGTCTTTTCCCCCAAGCTGGGATTTCTGCTGTGAGTCACAGTATGTGCTCTAGAAACAATCTGTTGATTAAGAAGTCATGTGTGCCTGTTCCTGCTTTTGCTAATACCTGATGTTGTCTTAGGAGGTGGAGGCATCTAAACTCAGTCCTGTCAGCCCATGTCACACTTACTGTTTTCAGCTATAAATAGAGAACCTTCACTTCAGTCTCCTCTCCCAAAATCTGCACGAGATAAATTGTGGTTTTAAATGTCCAATTCTCATTTTACCCACGAAACAGAAACATTCTGATTTAGATTTAGACAGGAATTAACTTGAAAGTAGGAGGGTACTTGGATTGTTTGAAGAGTCTACCACTAACTTTGCCATCTCTCCTTCTCCCAGTGTGTTCAATGGGTGGACGAAGCCAAACTAAACCAAATGAGACGGGAAGGCATTCGCTATGCTAGAATTCAGTTGTGTGACAATGACATCTACTTCATCCCTAGAAATGTCATTCATCAGTTCAAAACAGTGTCAGCAGTCTGCAGCTTAGCCTGGCACATCAGACTTAAACAGTATCACCCCGTGGGGGAGAATTCTCCAAGTGCAGAAAGCAATTCAAGCCTCAACAGTAATGTTCCTGGAAAGACAGAGGCAGAAGGTGAACCCCAAGGTGTGAGTGTAAAAATAGAGTCTGAAGAACCAGGTATAGAAATTCAGCTTACCCCAGGGGTGCTCTCCTCCTCTGTTTCTTCAATACCAGGACTTGTGCAACCAGATCAGGTGGCCCAGCCCCTTCCAGGTTTTAAAATAGAGTCTGATCAGCAACACAATCCACAGGATCATGCAGGCTCTTCTGTGTGATATGTATATAATCAAACGTTTTTTTAACAACTTTTTAAAATTTTGATGTGAAGTTATAGTTTTATAACTGGCTTATGTTTTATTGGAGAAATCTTGCCTATAATTCTATAAAGAAAGGTGACATTCCAAAATGTCAAGCATATCTTTTTTACACAGATTATGCAAAATTCAAGTTGTATTTTAACCCCTTAGTACAACCTGTAACAGTGGTCTACCACTTCTTTCTGTTTAAGTAAAGAGATGTTGAATATCTTCTCAAAGTCAGATTGAAATTCCTCCAGGAAACATGAAATGATTGAACTCCATTGGTCAGTGTTATTTCCCTACTTTTACTTTCTCTCTGATCTTCACCAGAAAGTGATGCTTTTGTAGAAGACTTGCAAAAAGTGACTTCCCCATCTCATTTTAACTGCTTAAAAAATAGTATAAAAGGAAAAAAAAAAAGAGAAAGCACAGCACTTTTGATGATTTGTGGAATATTTTGGTATGTCTGTTCTCGACATGTTGGTTTATATACAAGCTATAAAAATTGATGTTTCTTACAGTTCCTACAAGGGTGATCTGTGAAGTGAACTGAAGCAAGTGTCTGATCCTGTTGAAATGCAATGACTTACTGACCTAACACTTCTCATAGCACTGCTTATGTTGTTTGGTGTGAGGGTTTTTGCTTCCAAAATACATCTTCTTCCCTGAACGTGATAAATACTAGTGTCAAAATTAGAGAACCTACTGGTAGTCTTGTGGAGGAAACTGCTATCTTTGAGCACTTTAAGGCTTTAAAATACTTAACCAACTTGGCAGCTTGTTTGGATGGGGTCGTAACGTGTCCAATGGATCCACACTTTCCCTTGTACTGATGCACTTAATAGAATAAGCATTGAGTTGATACCTGACTTCCTAGAATAAGGACAGCCTTACTGTGTAAGTTCTGTATTAGTATTTCACAATAAAAAGTGTTATGGCATTGGACTGCTTTTTCCATGTGTAGCTCCTGGGCACCCAGTTACTGTGGAAAAATCAGTGGCACGTGCTCAATGTGTAGAGTGTCAGCTATCAACAGTTTTTAAACAGTCTTTCAATATTTCTGGATGTTAACGTGTAATCTGTATTTGACTTTCACTCCCCCCATTTATTACTGCCCTTTCCAGTCATCAAAAGCAAAAGTCCTGTCCCTTTTCCCATCTCCCTCCCCAACTCCCCACATTTAGAGTACAAGTTGGGTTTTGGTGCAACTCCAGATAACTTTATTTGTTCTGATCCTCACTGGGGTAGGAAAGATTTGAAACACTATGTTAGACTAGACAAAAGCAAAGATGCTGTGTTAGTTCTGGATGCATCTTTTTAATATCAATTATTACTCTTCTCTTTATAAGGGTCTCTAAAATATGTTACTCTATTATAAATCTTACTTTGTGCAATATTGTTTGTGTAGGCTTTTATATACATATTAGCACCTCAGTGTAGAGGTCACTATTTTAAACTGATAGAGAAATAATCCTCAGAAGATACTGCAGTGATTAGTTAGAACCTGTATTACTCCTTATGTGTATGTATGTATTGTCTTCGGTACAAAAATGAGGACTAGGAAATATTTCAATTTAAAACTAATTTACAGATTGAAGTGGTAGTGACTCGTTTAGTAATCTGTGTAAATAAGGTGTTAGAATGGAAAGCTTTTATGATGAGAAGTAATGTGATTCATGCAGGGGTGTAATTTAATCTTAGCAGAAATTCTAGGTGACTCAGCGCGGCTCCGAGACGAGCCGTCACTTCTCTGGTGGGTTTTTTCCACTTTTTATGTTGAGAGGAATTTCATAGCTTTAAGGGTTGTACAAAGGAGAATTCCTCACAGGCAATAGTGGTTTCAGTTCATCCTTCCCATTCAAAGATCCGATTTCCCAAGGGTTATTCTTCCCTTTGGACCAAGTCTGCGAGTCTTCCAAGTGCCCCTTCCCCTCGGCCCTGGCAGTGCAGGCACATCCGAGGGGGCCCTTCCCCTTCCTGAGCCCTCAGGAGCTGGCAAAGCTGCAGCAGAGACCCCAGGGAGTCTGCAAAGCTGAACTTTAAAGGCAGAATAAACAGGTTGAGCCCCCATCGACCCACTTGTCTGTTTTGTTGGGAAAATTGAGTGTGTGAGGAGGGAATCCATTTGGAAGTCCTCTGTAAATTCTAGTAGCACGTTTTTCATAGGAATGAGTAGGAAGATCAGAGTGAGTGGCTCATGTTTCTTCCCAAACTGCAGCTTTAGTGAAATGTGTGATAACAGCCTGAAATACCTGGAAAATGCTCTGACTTCCTCTTGGATGGAGGGACATGACTGATAGCATCCTGCTCTCTATGCTCTGCTCAATTACTAACCTAAACCCTCGAATCAGATTGGAATACACATCCAAAAAGGTACCTTTGAATGACCTGAATGGTGCTGGTGCAGTTCCAGCATGTTTGGAAGGCTGAGGGAGAGAGGAGCTATCAACGAATCTCTCACTAATTCCATGATGAGACTGACAGACTTTCAAACTCCACCTCAACTCTGGATGTAAAGTACCGGAGGGATTGCTTGTGGAGCTGGTCACTGTCCAGCCACAGCTTCAGTTGCACTGAAAACAGCAGAGCAGAATCAGAACAAGGCCCTGATGGGACAGATGCAAATGTTTTCCAGAACAGGACCTGTAGAACACTGATTTTAGTGAGCTGTATCTCTTTGGAGGTGAAGCAACCACTTACTGTTTAAGCAAAACAAATCCCTGGGTAGGACAAAGTAAATATTTCTGAATATCAGGTTAAATAGCTGCTATCTGAATTTCTCTAAGATTTCATGGAGCAGCCTCCTTAATGAGATAATCAAGGGTTGTTCTAAGACAGGCTGAGAAAGGCTGGAGAAGGGAAAGCAGCATGGAGACATCACAGCACCTTCCAGGACCTGAAGGGACCTTCAGGGAAGACAGAGAGGGGACTGTTCATCAGGAACAAGGGGGAAAGGGTATGAATTGAAAGAGGGGAAATTTAGACAGTTCCTAACTATGGATGTGCTGGCCTCTTACTGTAAATCCTTGATTTTTTTCCCATTTTTGAGGCTCTGCTCTGGGATATGTGTCAGGTGATGGGTAGAAAATGCTCCTGCTTTATGCTGGAGACAACTGTCCCTGCCCAAGTGCTCTTGGCACAGCTTTGAGACAGAACTGAGCCTTAGGCTCCACTTTCAATATAGTGCTGGGGACTAAAATATTACAGGGTTAAAGGCAGAGAAATGGACTTGCAAGTGCAATTTAAAGCTGAAATACCCTTTGGCTTTGCTTTCCTCTCTCCTGCAGACAAGCTACAAGTGACTTTGTGCAGACACCTGAAGGTGGGGCACCCGTGGGGGGTGTAATAACCCCTCTCCCAGGTGTGGGTCCACACAAAGGGCTCTGCTGTGCTCTGCCAGGTCACACTTCAGGCCCCTGGCCCAGGCAAAGCTCACAGCTTTCCACAAACCCTTCAAGGGCTGAGTGAGAAACTGAGCTGTGGGTCCTGGCTGAGGGGAAGGACAAGGATGGATTGCT
>WBMV01009396.1:84103-129397 GCA_013396655.1 Campylorhamphus procurvoides | reverse complement strand
CCCCTTGTCCCTCCTTCCCCCCCTTTTCCCCCCCCTTTCCAACGCCCTTTCCCCTCCCCTTCCCTAATGTCCTGGGGATATAGGTAGAGCTTCTCTTAATCTAAGTACAACTTGTTTTGTTTGGACACCAGCATTCTGTCTGCACAGCTTAGGAAAAGTAGTACCTTGAAAGCTGCTCAAATCTCACTGAGATCTTTTAAGAAAACCCTAAAAGTCGTGTGTTGTACAAACTTAATCATCCTTTTCTTCAAAATCAGGAAATTACGCAAATCTGTGGGCGTGGATGGGAACAGTTGGTCTTCTGACAAAAGCAGCAAGGAGGAGCAGTCTGGCTCTGCATCAGTCCTTACCAATTTATCCAGCCTGCTCTTCCAAAGGAGGTATGTGGTCTGTGCTGCCTTTGGGCTGGCTGTGGTGCCACTGGCAGTGATGGGATATCTGGAAACTGGAAGCACAGTGTGTGCTCTCACTGACATCCCCACAGCCTGCCAGCTGGCTTATTTAGAGGGAGAGCTTTCCTGATATGGTGGGAGGCTGGTTCCTCAGGAATATATAGAATATCCTTACTAGATCATATAAAATTAGATCAAGTAAAACCAAGCTTTAGATGAGTTGCAGAATGTGGTGGAGCTTATTTGTCACTTATAAGTGATTTTGTTTTGAGTGTGTGCTCAAATGATGTTGCTGTTCTACCTCATTTCCAGAAGCAATTGTGCCTTCTGGTTTAAGCTGCTTGGACAGTTGTCTCATTGTACCACCTTCCTTTTCTAAAAATAACCAGAGGAAAAGGAGGAGAGATTTTATGGGATAATATTGTTTTCTCCTGTTTTCCTAGGTGAGTTTCTTGGTGCATTTTCAGCTGACAGGTCCTTTCTCTTCATGAGAGCCTTTTGTTTTCTGAATTGCCTTCCCCCTTGGTTTAGAAGTCACTATTAGGAGATACTATCAGAGTGAGGGTGAAGCAGATACAAATGTCTTCAACAGACTCAGAACACAAAGACAATGATTTATCCCTTGGGTATCTTGTTTGGCGTTGCATCTGTGTGGCAGGTGACAGATTAGGATGTTTTACCCCAAAGAGTAAAAAGTGTTTAATTGTGTTTTCTCTCATAGGAACAGAAGAGTAAAGTTGGTAGCTGAGAAAGGGACGGAGACAGAGAGTGGTGTGAGTGCTGTGGGTGATGGCATTAAACCCAGGCAGGCCAGATCTGAGCACAGGCTGCTGCACTCCAAAGAGAAAAGGAAGCTTTCTGATGGGGAGAAGAGCCAGCAGGTACTGCCAGGGGCATCCCTTGGAGGGCACAGTCTCACTGTGCTCTGTGTGCCCAGAAGTGTGGTGCTTCATGTGTGGTTTGATCTGACACAAGGTGCTCCCTCCTGATCTTTGCTTGCATTTAGGGAACCTGAACCCCCTTTCTGCCCCTCACTGAACAGCTGATACAGTGCTGGTGCTTTGCTGTCAGNCAGGAGCTGGACTGGATGGTCCTGTGAGTCCCTGTGGGGCCTCTGGAGGTGCCTGAAATGGGGCTGCCCAAAGGGGGACTCTTCAGTGAGGGAACTCTTGTGACTCCCAATTAATGATGGCTTTTTCCCCTCTGATTCCAAGGCTCCACCTTTGCCAAAGCCAAGCCTGAGATCCCCTGGACGTCTCTTACACGGAAGGGGATTGTGAGAGTCGTGTTCTTCCCCTTGTTCAGGCAGTGGTGGATACAGGTCACTTCCCAGAGGATTTTTACCTGGCTCCTGGTGCTCTACGTTATGCAAGGTGAGGGGAGGGAGCAGGCTGTGCCTTAGTCCTTTTCCTGCAAGGAATGGGATGGCAGAAAACGTGTGGAGGTGGTGCTTGGGGGCGTGGGATAGGGGTGGGCTTTTCCAACCTTAGTGATTGTGTAGTCCGTAAATTAAAGCATAAGGATCTTGCCTGGAACCTCCTTAATGTCCATTTCAAGCCGTGTGGCTCCAGCATTTGCAGAAATTAATAACATAGCAGGGTAAAAGTAAATGCTAAGGACACAAGGAGTGGCTCAGGCTCTGATGCTCTGCTCTGGTGCCTTTTCCTCCTCCCCAGTGGTGGCAGTGGTGCTGTATTTGCTGGTGCCAGTGGTGAGTGCCAGTGAGGTGCTGGGCCCCCTGTGCCTCATGCTGCTGCTGGGGACAGTTCACTGCCAGATCGTGTCCACCCAGGTGAACAGACCTGCAGGGAGCAACGGGCTGAGCCGGCGCCGCAGGTGAGGGGCTGGGCTGGGCTGGGCCTGGGCCCTTCCCATGGCTGCAAACAGGCTTCTCTGCAGCTTCTCCCTGTTGCACCTTCCTCCCCTTTCCCTTTTCTCCTTCTCCCTTTTCCCCTTTTCTCCCCTTTCCCCCTCTCTTTCCCCCTTTCCCCATTCCCCTTTCTCCTTCCATTTCCCTTCCTCTTTTCCCTTTTCCCCTTCCCCCTTTCTCCTTCCTCTTCCCCCTTCCCCCCTTCCCGTTCTCCTTCCNAGCAGTCTGGCTCTGCATCAGTCCTTACCAATTTATCCAGCCTGCTCTTCCAAAGGAGGTATGTGGTCTGTGCTGCCTTTGGGCTGGCTGTGGTGCCACTGGCAGTGATGGGATATCTGGAAACTGGAAGCACAGTGTGTGCTCTCACTGACATCCCCACAGCCTGCCAGCTGGCTTATTTAGAGGGAGAGCTTTCCTGATATGGTGGGAGGCTGGTTCCTCAGGAATATATAGAATATCCTTACTAGATCATATAAAATTAGATCAAGTAAAACCAAGCTTTAGATGAGTTGCAGAATGTGGTGGAGCTTATTTGTCACTTATAAGTGATTTTGTTTTGAGTGTGTGCTCAAATGATGTTGCTGTTCTACCTCATTTCCAGAAGCAATTGTGCCTTCTGGTTTAAGCTGCTTGGACAGTTGTCTCATTGTACCACCTTCCTTTTCTAAAAATAACCAGAGGAAAAGGAGGAGAGATTTTATGGGATAATATTGTTTTCTCCTGTTTTCCTAGGTGAGTTTCTTGGTGCATTTTCAGCTGACAGGTCCTTTCTCTTCATGAGAGCCTTTTGTTTTCTGAATTGCCTTCCCCCTTGGTTTAGAAGTCACTATTAGGAGATACTATCAGAGTGAGGGTGAAGCAGATACAAATGTCTTCAACAGACTCAGAACACAAAGACAATGATTTATCCCTTGGGTATCTTGTTTGGCGTTGCATCTGTGTGGCAGGTGACAGATTAGGATGTTTTACCCCAAAGAGTAAAAAGTGTTTAATTGTGTTTTCTCTCATAGGAACAGAAGAGTAAAGTTGGTAGCTGAGAAAGGGACGGAGACAGAGAGTGGTGTGAGTGCTGTGGGTGATGGCATTAAACCCAGGCAGGCCAGATCTGAGCACAGGCTGCTGCACTCCAAAGAGAAAAGGAAGCTTTCTGATGGGGAGAAGAGCCAGCAGGTACTGCCAGGGGCATCCCTTGGAGGGCACAGTCTCACTGTGCTCTGTGTGCCCAGAAGTGTGGTGCTTCATGTGTGGTTTGATCTGACACAAGGTGCTCCCTCCTGATCTTTGCTTGCATTTAGGGAACCTGAACCCCCTTTCTGCCCCTCACTGAACAGCTGATACAGTGCTGGTGCTTTGCTGTCAGCAGCTTTTCAGGGAATAGAATCCCAGACTGGTTTGGGTTGGAAGGGACCTTAATGTTCACCTCATTCCACCCCCTGCCCTGGGCAGGGACACCCCCCACTATTCCAGGTTGCTTGGCCAAGTACCTCACACTGTCTGTTTTACCAAGGTGCTCATTTAATTGTTGAGACTTCTGATCCCAAGATGTTCAGTTAAGGGAGAGGGCTGATAATGATTAAAAAGAAACAAATGGGCAATTTTCAAAAGCAGTTCTGTAAAATCGTTGGCTTTGCAAACAGTTCCCCACAATACCCTTGCAGAGGGGAGGCAGGAGAGACTGAAACAGCCCTTGGGGAGGGAGAAAGAGCTAAAGCATTGTGACCTCCGTTGAAATCTCTGAAACACAGAGGTTTGGGGAGTCACTTTGGAGGCTCCTCTGCTCAGAGGAGTGTTAACTCCCACATAAGGACCTTGGAATAGAATCTGTGTGGAGTTCTGTCATACTGTGCCATGCCAACTGCTCTCTGTGAAGCATTTGGAGAGGGGCAGAGCTCTGTGCAGGGGGAACAGCCCAGAATTTCAGGTCTCTGAGCCACCAGCTCACAGGTACCAGCAGCCTTAAGCCCAGGAGAACAGCTGTAAGACATGGCCAAGAGCTGCTGCCACCTCCTCCTCCTCCTGCCCTTGCCCCAGATCCATTCCACCCACCCCAAATTCCCTCTCACTGTATCTGGGGCAAGACAGGGATGAACAGGGGGAACAAGTTAAACTCTCTGAATGTGTGTGTTGTGTGGGCATCACCTGCCTCTGCAGGAGGTGAGGGCTGGCTGAGCTGAGGCTGTGACTGGGCTGGCCCTTTGAGGTGCCCTAGCATGGCTGTGCCCTTGCAGGACGATGGCACCACCAGGGGTGGCATTTCAGAGGAGCTGTCGAGCGAGGAGGACGCCGAGGCCGTGGCACGGCGGGTGCTGCTCCGGCGGGGCGTGGAAGGCGCCTCCAGTGACAACAGCTACGAGGAGAAGCACAAGAGGCCTGTGGTGTCCCTGAGCCACGCTGTCTCACAGGTACCCACGGGCACTTTGGGCCACTGCCCACACCTTTGGTTTGGTGTGGACAATGAGATGGTTTTCCTTTGGTTTTGGCAGGTCAAGCAAGCCCTGAAAGGTGCCAGAGACTCTGACAGTGTCGTGGAATCGGAACTGGAGTCCACACTGTACGTTCAGGTATGGACAGGGAGTCGAGAGAGGGAGCTTTCCTGGGCCTGGCCACTGCAGGGACATCCTCCCTGCCACACAGTCATGGGGTGGATAGGCTTGAAAGGAACCCTAAAGCTCATTTCCTTCCAGCCCCCTCCATCAGAACAGACTTTTATTAGATGGTTGTTCCTCAGAGTTTTCAGGTACAGGGTGTGGCCTCCCTCCCTCACTGCTCATGGGCAGCTTTGTAAACGTTGTTCAGAACTGTGCTGTGTTTAACAAATCCCAACAAACCAACCAAATAAATAACTCTGTTGGCAGCACGGGGCAGTCTGAGCTGCCTCTAATTGCTCCTGTGGAATTGCTGCAATTGCACTTGTGGTTTGGAGGCAGTGCTGTGCAGTAGCTTTTAAGCTAATAAATTATGGGTTTAAAGTCACAGAATATCCCGAGTTGGAAGGGACCCACAAGGATCATTGAACCCAACTCCTGTAATGGAGAAATAAATCTGTTCTGTGATGTATACCCAGTCAATTCATTACTTTGTTTTGCCTCTGCCACTTGCCCCACCTGAAAATAAAATAGAAACATGGGAATATTAAATTCTAAATATGAAAATCTATACATTCATGTAGATATGAAATCTTATGCAAAAGGCAGGAAAGTTTTGCATTTGAAGGAATAAATCAATTTTTATTTTATAAAGCTGGGAATAGAGGTGGGGAACTAATGGGAATCCTGGTGTAGAAACACTTCTTGCCCAAACCATCCCTGACTAACATTGTCTTAAACCCTTTGCAACTGGGAATCTCATCCCTTTGAGGAATCCCCATGGATGGTGGGAGGGAGGAGGTTTGTCCAGCTGGGTGTGGGGCTGTGCCGTGCCAGCATCGCTGCCTCTCGCAGGGCCCCAGGCCGTCTGTCGGGGCGGGGCCGCGGGGCTGCAGCGGCCGCAGGGACTCGGAGAGCACCCGGCAGGACTCGGAGACCGAGGACATGCTGTGGGATGACCTCCTGCACGGCCCCGAGTGCCGCTCCTCCTGCTCCAGCGACAGCGACGACTCGGCCAGCAGGGACCCCCGCAGGGACGCCAAGGAGGATGTTTTCCAGCAGGTCGGTTCCTCTGGAGCCCCGAGCTGAGAATGCTTTCCCTTTCCCGTTTCCCACCCCTCCTTGGCACATGGGGTGAGCAACCCGAACCTGAGTGAGACCACTGGGTCACACAGAAGTCTGGAGTGATCTAAGCAGCATCAGTGATCAAGTCCCTCCTCCCCACTGGGGTTGTTTGCACCACTGCTCACCCCCAAACTAAGTATTGCACCCACATTTGGAATCCCCCCTCAATCTAAGGGCATTCTGGGAGGAAGCCTTATTTAACAGCAGGACAGAAGGAGCTGAGCCACCCTCTGCATCTCTCTCTCTCTTTTATAGAACCATTTGTTCTGGCTGCAGAACACCAGCCCAGCATCTGCCAAAGTGAGTGCTCTGATCTGGGAAGGCAATGACTGCAAGAAGGTGGACATGTCCGTGCTGGAGATCAGTGGCATTATCATGAGCAGGGTAAGGGCTGGCTGCCACTGCAACCCCTCACTCCCTCACACTGCACAACTTACACACCCAAGCACAGGGGCAGGATGAAACTGGGCCCTCTCCAGCTGCAGAGACAGTTGTCCCAAATGTTGCTAAAATTTGCCTAAAGCCCAGTTTAGGAGGTCTGTTGGAGACTGGCCAGCTGATTTATTGGGTTTTCTCTGCAGTGTGAGGGTTTGATTAGTTATGGACTGATGGGTTTGGACTGGCATGGGTGGGATTGTTTCAGGCTCTGCCCTGTGAAGGGGAGGGGAACTGTCTGCTTGGCTCAATTGATGCTGCCACAATAACAGGACTTTTCCTTGATGCAAAAGCCAGGTAATCATCCCATTTTTGCTCCTGCTTGCCAGGTTAATGCCCACCAGCAAGGAGTGGGGTATCAGATGCTGGGAAACATCATCACCATCGGATTAGCCTTCCTGCCCTTCCTCTACAGACTCTTCCGCACGGATAACCTGGAGCAGCTCTGCTCCATTTCTCTCAAGGAGCTCTTGTACATCTTCTGTGGGGCCCCTGCCAGCACCCCTGTCCTCATCCTGTCTGCCATCAACTTCCTGGAGAGGCTGTGCCTAACATGGATGTTTTTCTTCATGATGTGTGTTGCTGAGAGAACCTACAAACAGGTGGGGTGGAAGGGCCTGGGCAGGTGTTGAACCAAAACCCCCCTGCCCCTGCAAAGCCCAGCAGGTCTCTGCCAGCTGAAGATGAGATGCCCAAGGTCAGGGAGGGAAGTCTGGGATCAGTCACAGATTATACCTGTCACTGCACCCCCCTCACCTGTCCCCAAGGTCTTACCCTGTCCCCTCTGTTGCCCAGAGAAGCTGTGGCTGCCCCATCCCTGGGAGTGTCCAAGGCCAGGCTGGGGCTTGGGGCAACCTGGGCTGGTGGGAGGTGTCCCTGCCCATGGCAGGGGGTGCAGAGGAGCTTTAATGTCCCTTCCACCCCCATCCATTCTGGAATTCTGTGGAAGCAGCTGCTGCCATTTCCCAGAGAAGCTGAGCACCCAGCTCTCCTGTTGGGCTTCCCCAGGACCCCTCCTGCCAGCTGCCCCTAGCAATCCCAAGCAGTGTTTTGTTTTAGACCAATTGATGTTTGTGTGTTTTGTTTTTAACCTGCAGAGGTTTTTGTTTGCCAAGCTCTTCAGTCACATCACATCTGCTCGGAAAGCCAGGAAATATGAAATCCCTCACTTCAGGCTCAAGAAGGTGGAGAACATCAAGATCTGGTTATCCCTCCGCTCCTACCTGAAGGTGGGTTCTGATGCAGGGCTTGGATAGCACAGAGCTACAACAGTCCCAGCTGTTTGGGGTGCCTTTGGGCTTCACAGCCCCACATCCCAACCTCATTCCTGCCCCTCTGTCCTTGTTCCCACAGAGGCGAGGCCCCCAGAGGTCTGTGGATGTGGTCGTGTCCTCTGTCTTTTTACTGGCTCTTTCCATTGCTTTTATATGCTGTGCCCAGGTGAGGTTTTAACCTTTTTGGGTTTTAAAATAAGGGAAAGCTCCTCCAAGTGCTGGAGGCTTTTCTTTTAATGCATGAACTGGAGCTGTTTGACCCCAAAGTAATGCAGGGAGTGTTGCATTTTTTAAAAGCTTTGTAATGTTTAGTTGGAAATGGAGTTTGCACAGAAAGTCTGGGGGTTTATAATCATTAGGACAATTTCAGGACTGGGTATTTGGGCACAAAGAGGGGACTGTGTGTGTATTTTTTGTTTCCCCCCATCCAGGTTCTTAAGGGCCACAAAACCTTCCTGAGTGCAGCTTACAACTGGGAGTTCCTGATGTGGGAGGCAGCACTGCTGCTCTTCCTGCTCCGCCTGGCATCACTGGGCTCTGAGACCAACAAGAAATACAGTAACATCTCCATCCTGCTCACTGAGCAGGTAACTCCACTGAGCTTTGGCTGGAATTACTGTGTTTCAAACCAGCTTCAATACTGGAATCAGACTCTGAGAGTTAGAAATCAAGCCTTGTGCTGGCCAGAGGGCAACAAAGCCCTGCCCAGCAAGGGAGGGGGGAGCTGGTCATGTTGGGACAGACTCAGATTTTAAAATTCTAGATGGGTTTGTCTCTGGGTTAAGGTGTGTTGGCCAAAAAGAATTGGAAAAGCATGATGTTGTCAGTGCTAAATTGACATTTTCAGGAGTGACAGCAGGCTGCAAAAGTGGCTCTGGTTTCCCTCAGTACTGAATCTCTTGGGGGCTGGGGCTGGAATATCAACACCAGGTCTGTGGTGTCTGTCACAGATTAACCTGTACCTGAAGATGGAGAAGAAGCCAAACAAGAAGGAGCAGCTGTCTCTGGTGAACAATGTTCTGAAACTGTCCACAAAGCTGCTCAAGGTAAGATCCTCTGCATGGATGGCTCAGTTTTTGGCAGTGGTTCTTGGTTAGGTAAGTTAGTTCTCAGAGAGGGAGGGTTTCTGTGGTATGAGATGGAGCAGTGCCAGACCAGTGTGGGTCATGAGTGCTGTGGGCAGACTGAGGGTTCAGCAGGAAACATCCCTGGAACGGGATTTAAGGAAGGACAGAGGCAGTGCAGGGCAGCACAGCCTGCTGAGCCCCAAGTCAGAGCAGGAATTGCTTTGCTTTGTGAATGCTGATGGACTCTTTTCCTTGTCCTCTCCCACTGCAGGAACTGGACAGTCCCTTCAGGCTGTATGGACTGACCATGAACCCACTGATCTACAACATCACACGGGTTGTCATCCTCTCTGCTGTCTCAGGAGTCATCAGTGACCTTCTTGGGTTCAACATCAGGGTGAGTGTCCCCACAAAGCAGCAGGGACAGCTCTGGGGACAGAAAGGTTTGACTGGGAACTCAGAAACCAGACCAGGCTGGGGAGTCTCCACCTCCCTGAGCCACTTTTTGGGGGGAAGGACAGGACTGACTTCAGTTTCAGTTCTGCTCAGGTCAAGCTGTTAAAATCCAGGCTTCCTTCCCTTTCTGCCAGCCCTGCTGTGGCTCAGCCTGAAACTGGAGCTCACTGAGCACAGCAGGATGGGCAAGGGACACCCAGTGTGACCTGCAGGGCTGTCAGACCCAAACTCACCTCTGTCTCTTTGCAGTTATGGAAGATCAAACCATGAACTGACAGAACATCAGCCCTGGGCATCTCCACCAGAGAGAAGAGAACCAGAAGTGTGGGCAGAAAGCAGAAAACTGATGGAAATCTGTAATTACAACTTTTAACCAGATTCCCAGTGTATGTATCAGGAGTTTTCTTTCTGCTTTACTGTTCCACACCACCCAGAATCAGCTGGTCTCATCAGGGATGTCACCCCATGGCATGCACAGGAAAACTGGACTAAGGGGGCCAAATCCTGAGAGCTGGCCCTGAACCCAGCAGGAACTGGTGTGACATCAAACCCTAAAGCCATACAGGAGCTGCAGTTGGAGGGAGGGACAGCCCTGGCTGTGCCTGGTGCCACATTGGAGCCAGCCCTGCCATCCCAGCCAGCCTTCCTGGAGCTCCCCTGCAATATCTCAGTGTGAGAATCCTCAGCTGCCTTGCCTGGCTGTGCTGGAGGGAGTTTCCTTCCCCAAAAGCTCTCTGCCTCAGTCCTGACCCACTGCAGGAGGGGAGTTCCAGCAACACCAGAGTCCTGCTCTCGGCTTGGGCTGCAAAGAAAGGATGAGGATTTTTGGAAAACATTAATTACAGGAGGAAAAACCTCTCCACACCTACAGGGCAAGTACAACATCATTCTCAGCTCCAGCCTGGCCTGCCTGAGAAGAGCTTTGGCAAAGATTTCCTCAGGTTAATGGTGAGTCAGAGAACATTGTAAAGCTTCTGTTCCATCTCCCTTCACTGGCTCTGCTGGCTTCTATTTATTAGGAATGAAAAGAGCAAAAACTGAGCAATTTCAGAGCTTCATTCTTTTACAGGAGGGGAAGGTGGCAGAAGAATTTTTGGTAGTAAAGTGTTTACAGCTATTTTCTGTACAGGGAAAAGTTGTGAGATGTAAAAGGAGATGACAATTTTATATAGCAAAATGTACAAATAAACCTCCAGAACAAAGTATTTCATCACTGTCAACTGTTTCTACAGGACTTGATGATTTTTATACCACCTTTGTCAAACATTTGCTATTTGAACAGGGGCTCAAACCTCCAATAATAAATTGCATTTGTTTTCCAGAAGAGCAGCATGTGTGTGGGTAAAACCTGGGTCACAGCCCTGAAAAGCCAACCTGGTTTACACAGTGCAGAACCAACAGGCCACGAACTGGAGTTTGTTTTTAATATCTATATAAAAAATAATGAGCGATTTACAGGTCTCTCTCTAGTCAGAACCTCAGAAGTCTGTATAAAGGTGCTGTACAATATATAAACATTTACACCCAGTACATCCATACATTGCAGAGCATTCCAAGGCCACATGGCTAAGTCAGAGACAGGAAGGACAGATCTATGGAAGGAGAAATCACACACAGGTAAGACATTACCAGGTCACATTGACAGAGAGAAAAAAGAGAGGGGAGTCCATGGCAGGGGAATCATCTCAGTGGTGCTAATTCATCTGGATCTGTCACTGTTCTCATGGTCAGGGTGAGTGCACAGAGCTCAGCAAAACCAACCTCTGGGGAAGGACACAGGGAATATCTACACAGACTACTTCAGATATTCAGTATTTCACAGTCACACTCCAGCCAGGGAGTATTTGGACGTGTTATGCTACACAGCAGGGCACAGTTCAGAGCTGCTGGGAAGCCTTGGGGATCCCCAAAGTCTTTGTTTCAAAGCTGGTGGAGCAGTCAGCTGTACCTGGGAAGAATTCCACTCAGAACTGCCTCACTGTGCCTCATTAGCCTTTAAAAACATTAAATGTTTCAAAGCCAAAATGAGAGATTTGCTCCTTTGCTTTCAAAGAGCAAATCCTGGGGGTTGGAATTTTAAGTAAAGCTCCATCCTTTGCTCCAACAGGCTCCTTCTACCGCTTTTCTGCAGTCATAAATACCTAAACATGTCAGGAAAGCATCACTAAAATTATGAACACAATAAACCCCTCAGTTTCTGCTGTTCCTACAGCTTTGGGGCTGCTGTGCCAGCAGGTTCTGGTGCTCACACCCCTCTCTGAAACATCTCTGCCAGCCCAAACCACAGACAGAGATCTCCTGTACCCTGAGAGTCATCCACGCTCCTTGAGCACACATTCCAAGGAAATAGGGGACAGTTGGAATAAACAGTTGTTACCTCTACAGAGGGAGAAAATCCAATTCCTAACTAGCATTTAATAGTTAAAGGTGGGACTTCAGTCTCAGCTCCAGGCAGAGGCTGAGGATGTCATGGTGCCACAGGTGAAACCAAAGAATGATGTTATTTAACAGATCCCACAATTTCCTCTCCTCACACACCTTTGCAAACCAAATCCCTACGGATCAAGGAAATAAACCAACTTTGCTGAGTTCACAAGGAGCAAAATCACATCAAATATCATTTTTACCTCCAGGGTTTGGTCTCAAGGTGTAAAAATCCCAGGAAAGCACCTCAACTGAGCAGCACCAGTGGCTCTTTGGCTGCCCTGGAACCCACAGAACCAGCTCCCCCATGTCCTTCTGACCCAGCAAGAACACGGGGGTTTCCTGACATCAACACACTGAGAAAACACCCAAAGCTGCCGTGGCTGTGCCTGGAACCCACGGGGGAAGGGTTGGACTGAGTGGATACAGTAGATAAACTTGGCACAAGGACAGCAGGTGAGTCAGGATCACATTGGCAACAGAGACATTCAGTAACTCTGCTCAGGACTCACAAACACCGGGGAAGCCGCAGCAGTGCAAGGTGGGAGCAGCAGGCAGGGCCTGCACAGGGACACGGGCACAGCAGGGCAGGGCAGGGGTTCACTAAAGCAATCCAAAAGGTCCTTCATGCAGCTTAGATAATTTAAGAACAAATCAAACCCTTCCCCCTCCCTCCAACCAGTTTGTGAGGGGAAAAAAAAAATTAAAAAAAAAAGACAACTGTGTGAAAAGAACCAATGCTTTAAATGACCCTTGCTGGAAAATTGCCTCAAACATGTTCTAAAAAAACAGAGTCAGTCAGTCAGAGCCGTTTCCCAGCCCCTCCTGCTGCTGGGCTGCCCTTCCTGGGCACCCTCCAGGGCCCGGGCGTTATCGGGGTTTTCCTCACCGGGGAACCCTCAGCGGGGCCAGTCCCCTCTTTGGTTTCCTGGGGCAGCTCCCCGTGCCTCTCCCCGTGGTGTCTGTTGAGCAGGACACTCTCCTGGGACTGCACCCTCCTCTGTTTCTCCGTGGAGAGCAGGGGGATGTTGGAAAGGCTGGAGGTTTTGAACCTGCAGGCGCCGGGCTCTGCAGAGCTGGCCTTGCTCAGCAGATCGTCCTCGGAGGCGTTTCTCCTGCAGTCCCTCCAGGCCAGGCTGTGCCCCTCAAAGGCTGGGGGCTGCTGCTCTGCAGGCCACCCTGCCC
Source organism: Campylorhamphus procurvoides (assembly GCA_013396655.1). NCBI lineage: Eukaryota > Metazoa > Chordata > Aves > Passeriformes > Dendrocolaptidae > Campylorhamphus > Campylorhamphus procurvoides. The sequence goes on along the minus strand of WBMV01009396.1, from coordinate 116,584 downwards.
CCCTTCCTGCACTCTTCTGCTTCAAGTCTTTCCAGGTGACTCCTGGTTTGCCACTCCCCCCTTTCAGCAGCTCCACAGTCACCCTGTCCCCACCAGATGTCCTGCCTTGGCTCCTTCCCACCGTGTCGGTGCTTCCTGGCCTCCCCAGGGGCCTCTGGGGACTGCCTGACCTTCCTTGATTTCCACTGGAATGCTCTCCTCTGTCACCACTGTCCATCCCTGTGTCTGTGGTTTTATTCTCACCCCTCCTGGGACTGTCAGGTTTATGTGAGAGATTGTTCTTCTCAGGGTGCCCTTTCCTGGGGCTGTGGAATCCCCTCTGAGGGTGCCCTTCAGCAGCCCCTGACTTTGTGGGACTGGCAGATCCATCTTGTCTGGTCCCTGCTTCCAAACCACCTTTAGTGATTCCAAACCCAGGGCTGGAGGGACATTCCCACCTGTTCTTTGTTCTCTGGGGAGAAGACTGAGGCTTCCTCTCACTCTGGTTTTCAGTTAAAGTGCTTATCTTGTCAGGCACAGTGTTCTCTGCTTGTTCCAGTTCCTCAGACAGCTGAACTCTGGTTAAAGCTTCTCCTGGTACTGGTAAATAACACACTTCAGATGGGGCAGCAGAATGGGAAGATGAAGATAATGGTGACTGTTCTTCATATATGACATTGGACGAGGATGGATTGTAACTATCCCAATCACCTGGAAGGGAACAGCGAGAGGTTGGACTGAGAAACTACCCCAAAAGTGATAATCATGACATATTTCAGAATTTTAGCACCTCACCAGCAAACTACACAGTCCAATTTAAAAAAAAAATATTATGGAGTGGCATATTCTGCAAGCCTTACTTAGCCAGATTTCTATATTGTGGTTTTCTACAACCTCCAAGAGCCCTGAGGATGTGATTTGGGAAAAGGAGTGCTCAGAAATGCCTGATCCCTCCCTGCAGCTCTGACACAGTCTTGGAGCAAAACAGTTTTAGAGCCTACACAGCAAAATCACAAAATAGAAAGTCCCTGACCTACATTGTTTAATATAAGAAAACTAAATGAACTGGAACTGTTATGCTAAAAGGAATCTGAAACAGGGAAAAGTTGAGGTTATTGGTAGCTTTGCACTTTAATTATAGGAACAGATGGGACACAAGACATGCGGATTTACCAAGTCTTTAAGGAAAAACCAAGAAAAGCACTGAAAGCCCTTAATGTTGCTCAGGTTTCACGTAGGGACACAGACTGGAAGGAGCCAAACCTGAAGGAGGAAGAGAAAAAGCCCAAGAAATACATACCAAAAAATCACAGAGTCCAGCAAGCAAGATTTCAACCAGAAATGGGGATCAACAGCAAGGCAAGAGGCAACAAACCCTTCAGTTTGGATCCTGGGTGGGATCCTGGGTTGGGCCCTCAGGCTCAGGGGATTTTTGGGAACAAAAGGGCCAGGAGTGATCCCAGATCATCCCTGCACCCCCTCGTGGCTCCACCCTACTGATCACTGCTGGAATCACACGGGGCTGTTGCTGAGGACAGAGCAGGAGGTGCCCTGGAAATGTTCATTTTAAACAGAACCTCCCCATGGAATCCCAGAATATCCTGAGGGACTCACAGGGATCGCCCAGTCCCAACTCCAGAGCCTGCCCAGACACCCCTAAATCCCACCTTGGCCCTGAGGGTGCTGCCCAAACCCTCCTGGAGCCCTGGCAGGTTTGGGGTTCCCTGGGGAGCCTGGGCAGTGCCAGGGAGCCTCCAGTTTAGGAAGTTGCCCACGAGCACCCTGGGGTCAACATCAGGGGATAAAAGACCAAACTGCATATTTGGGAAGCAGGAGCTCTTTGCTTTAAAATGCTGCCACTGCCACCAGTGTTTGATTTGCAGTTTTGGGGCCCTGGCAGACCCAAAATCATCAGTGTTTGCTTTGCTGTCCTTCCTTTTATCTGGCCTGTGAAATTGTCCTTTCCTGCTGCAGATGCAGAACTCACATCTTTAATCAAACTGAATATCCCTCTGGAGAGCAAAGTTGTCCCTTCCTGAAGTTTTGGCTTTGAAAAACAAAGCATTCCATAGTTTAGAAAGCTAAAAACTGAAGCAAATCTGGAGAGAAATAAAATTTCAACAATACAGGCATTTTTAACTGAGTACTGCAGCAGAAAGGATTTTGATTTAAATTAAAAGCAATCAGGGTTAATCATTTTTATAGGGAAACTTGATTAGCTTGGACAGAGCTGAGAAACTTATTCTAAATACAGCATAATTTCACAAGGTTTAATATCCCTAAATACTTGTCCTATGTTCAATTTCAGCAAAAATGCTCCTCCTATTTTAAAACAAGTATTTCCATTTGCTATTTTTATACTTTAATTCAATAATAAACAAGCAGCTGTCACACAGGGAACTGCCAACCACTGCAGAGAACAAACACCAGAGTCTCCTCATCCTCCTTGGAGCCCCAAAACCAAGGAGCCCTTGGGACAACCTACTGTGATCTGGGATCAGTCCAGTGCCTGGTCTCAGCAGCAGCAAAACCTTGTTCCCTCCAGCCTGGATCAGCTCAATGGCTCGAGTGTGAGTGATGCCTTGAGTGGGCTCTCCATTGATTTCCACAATTTGGTCACCAACCTGAGGAGAGAACCAGCAGGTGAGTTTTGGGGACTCTCTGACCCCATAAACTGGTTTCTAACAGTCACACGTGGCCCCACAGCCCTGCCTGAGGTGCCAGCACCCAGGAGAGGGGCACAGGGCAGGGCTGAGCCTGGCCCAGCAGGATGGATGGATTGGGATTGCAGCTGGCAGAGGGCAGTGCTGAGGTCTCCAAGGCCAATGAACAACCCACAGGGGAGTTGGGCAGGAAATTCCAGCTCACACCGACCTCACTGGCTGCTGCAAAGGGGCTGGAACAGCATCCCCAGAAAGGGATGTCCCTTTGGGGAAACAAGGAAGGGAAATGGGCAAAAGGGAGCGTGCCTGGCATTGCACTGAGCAGCCAAGGGATGGCACTGGTGTGTAAGAGGACAGAGCCTGCCCTCCCTCCAATGAACTCTGCCGAGCAGGGCAGGGATGGCTCAGGGTGGGACAGGGACACTCCACAGTCAGCTCGGGGAGAAATTCCCCTTCACAGTGTTGGGGCACAGCCAGAAAGTGACCCCAAGGGCAGATGGGGAGGGGGAATGACAGGAGAAGTGGGAATAACCTCGGGCTGGGGGAGCTCACGGAGCAGTTCCCGGATTCCTCCTCCCAAACCCCCGAGCCTGGAGAGCAGCAGCCCCAGTGTCCTGCCTGCTGGGCCCCTGCCCTCGTGGAAAACCCACGTTTGGTGTCCCTGGGGGTCAGTGAGGTGGCAGCCTGGGCAGCAGAGGGAGGGGAGAAGCCAAACTCACGTGCACCCTGCCATCCTTCACCGCTGGGCCGTCCTCTGCCAGCCGCAGGATGAACAAACCCATGTTGTATTCCTTCCCTCCTCGCAGGCTGAACCCAAACCCTCGAGGGCCCCTTTCCAGCTCCACAGGGAAACAGCCAGCACTCTGGACAGAGGAAAAAAGATAAAAATAACCCCCAAGAGATGAGGATCTACAGGCAGATTTCAACATTTGTCTCACACGTTTCTGTGTTTTGAGACTTTGAACTGGATCCAGCCCAGCTCAGGTGGTGACTCTGGGTAATGGTTTTATTCGAAGTCTAAACACACAGAACATTTCCCTTCTGAGAGATGAATCAAATCCTTTCAGAAACTTTGCCAAAGGGGCTGTAGTAGCTCCATTAGAAGCATTTCTGTTTCTTCCATAATTATAACAAGTGTTCAACTACCCTAAGGAGATAATGGAATTTAAGCCACGAGCAAACACACTCTGTGAGATGCTTTAGTGCATTTTCACACACAGCTTTTCCACCCCCATCTCACAGGGAAATGGTTTCATTGTCCTGCTTTCCAGGGCTCCACCTCAGTGTCCTGAGGGATGAGAATTCCATGTCAGCCCCCCCTCTGTACCTGGGAATGTCGGCTGCCAACACCTGCAGCAGCATCTGGCTGTGCCCCGTGCTTGTGCTCGGGCCACGACACTCGGTAACCACTGGAACCCTCTTTTGCAGCTTCCCCTTCCGTAGCTCCCCTATGGAGAGGAGCAAAGACATGGCTGTGACCTTCAGCCAACCCCCCTGGCCAAGCTTTCCCCCCATTCCCAGCCCTTTCCCCAGACCTGTCAGCAGCAGGGGGGTTGAGCTGAGCTGCTCCCAGGGGTCGGTGCTGCGGGGCCGGGCTCTGCCGGGCTGAGTTGGTCCCCGAGGGAGGCCCACGGTGCTCTGAAATCCAAAGCAAACCAAGGGTCAGACATTCCCAAATCCACAGGTTGCATCATCCCAGGGAACAGCAGCACTGCTGCTCCCAAAGGATCCACAGCCACAGCACCTCCGAGCTCACTCAGGCACCAGGGAGAGGATTTCCCAAGCCAGGAACAAAGTTGGGGCTCATCAGTTTCATGGGAGGCAGTTCCTAAAATTCCTAGGAATTTTGACTTGTATTTTTATCCTTTGATTCTGCTTCTCCTCAGAAAAAAAACCCCACAATTTTATGGCTCCATCCATGGGCAGAAGGGATTTAAGGTGACAAAGGCCAGAGGGGATCAGATCCATGAAGTTGGTTCAGATATTCAATATAATAAAATCTTCTAAGAGAAATATTCCCTTGGAAAGGTGAGGGAATAAGGATCTGCAGGAGAAATGGGAATTTGGAAGTGAAGACCCCAAGGATGGAGGGAAACTCAGTTTTCCACTGGCCAGGAAAGGAGAGGAACTGGAGCCACAGCCACACTGGGGGGAAGTTATTAACACACTGGCAAGTTATTAACACTAATATTAAAGTGTTCTGCCTTTTCCCAAAAGCTGAGTAAAAATTACAGTAATATTTTAATAAAATCTTTTAAAATAACCTCAAGATTATTTTCCCTGCCACAGAAAACACGGTGATTGTGCATTCTGCAATAAATCCAGTGCATTTATGGAAAAAAAACAGTTTAGGACAGAAAATGACAGTGTTACTTAAGAACAAGGAGCCACAGGCCATGCAAAGAGCTGCCTCTTGGCTGGAACCTGAATGGCAAAGAGTGACCCCAGATGAACTTTAGTCCTGAATTATAAACCAATCAACTCCTTTTTCCTTACAAGGGTTAAAAAAATGAACCCAAGCACCAAAACTAGAGATGCTCCAGCACTTTCAGGTGCAGCACATTGTTAACTAACAAACAAATCCCATTCAAATATAAAAACTGCTCAGGCATCTCAAGGGAAGGGAAATTTAAAGCACAATAAAGTGAATTTTTCAGGTATTTGAGACCTCCCAAGGCCTCCACAGCACTGTGTGGTGCTGGTTCCTGTGACAAGCCCTTAGAGAGGTTTTTCTCTCGAGACAAAATGTCAACTTTGACTCCTGGTTTATCCTCAGATTTTTAATTTAGGAGCACAGGCAAGAAAAATGCCATCTGTTTGGAGAAATCCTGCAGCCTGCTCTCCTGTGCTCCCAGCTAATACATGACCAAAGCTGACAGGCTCCTGCTTGGGTGAAAAATGGGAAAGAATCTCTCCTGGTGCATGAAGGGGAATTCATTTATTCTCACGAAAAGCAAAGATCAGAAGGCTGGGAGGGAGGGGAGGGGACCAGGCAGAGGTTTTGTTGCCACTCTCAGAGAACAGCAAAGTTTTATCAGGTTCTGCCTTTGTGAGGCTGAAGAGCCTCCAGAATAAAGGGGTATTTTGGTTTTTGGGGCAGCCTCCTGCCTGTGCCTCAGTGAGCAGCACCTGGTGTGAGGCTGAGCCCCTGCCTGCACATCTCCCTGCTGCACACAGGGCTCTGCTCCCAGCTAAACTCCTTTCTCCAGCTACATCAAGCAGAATTTTAAAGGGGAAATATATTCCCACTTCAGTGCAGCAGGTTCTGCTTCTTTCTCCTTCATTGTCACAAAGCTCTTCACATCTCAAACACACCAACTCCAGCTCCCCTGAGCCACAGAGTTTTGCTGACTGATCTCCACTCTGGTTTCACCACCTGCTACTGAGGGGTTTTTTCACCTCTTTGTTGAGTCTCCATAGGTTCTGGTTTTATCTCTGCATTTTGGCTCCAAATCTGTAATTGAGGCAGTGGGAAAGGTTCTCACAGAGTCCAGGTAAGGTCATGCATAAATAATGGATAAAAACATCATGTTCAGAGCACTTATTTTGAAAACAAGTGGAAGGTGTCCCTGCCCATGGCAGAGGGTGGAACAAGATGGTCTTTAAGGTCCTTCCAACCCAAACCAGTCTGGGATTCTGTGATTAAAAGCTGCAGAGAAACAGATCTAATTCAACCAACTCAAACTTCAGTTGCCTTATAAACATCACCCTGGGCAACTGCTTTGAAGTGTGCCCCTTCAAACTGGAATGAATCAGATTTGATAAAAATAAAAATCTTAATAGGGAAATAACAATTTACAGAGGTCTCTCTGCTTCAAGCAGTAATAAAAAGGAACATTAAGTCTTTGAAATTCTGTGTTACAGGCTGAGATGGCACGTCAAATATTTGCAATGAATGTGAAATTAGAGAATCATCTGCTGGCTTTATTCACAGTCTGGCTTTAGGTATTTATTATTTAAAAGGTGAAAAAAGCCAACTTTCTGACAAAATAATGATAGGGGGTTTAATTAAACCCATAAGCAGCAATGCACAAAAATGCAGGGCTGGAAAACAGCTTTTCCCTTCAAATGATGGGATTTTACTTATTTATGGTGACTTGTTTGTACAGAAACAACCCTGTGGTGCACAGGGGGGCCTGGGAGCTGACACCAAGAATTGTCCCTGAAGATGGGACTCTGCAGGACCCCCTTTGCTGCTCCAGGTGACACTGCAGGTTTGGAAGGTGAAGGATTTGCAGGAAAACCCTGACAGGAGTTTTTTCCCCCTGTAGGGCAGCCAGAACTGCAGGATGTCTCTGTTGCATCCCAGGGATGCAGAATTAGGGAATCTCTGTGTTTTAGGGTGGAAGAAAGATAAAACTCAGGGTTTGCATGGAAATCCTGGGAAAGCAGGGCCAGGCACCCTGGGAACAGCTTCCAAATGGGCAACAGAGCTCTGGCAGCACCTGCAGCAGCAAGAAATGGGCACTGTGCAGGGCTGAGAAGGTTTTCCCTCTGACCATCATCCTGTGGCTGCTGCAGGACCCTCACATTGCTCATTTCCCCTTGGCTGGAGAACACAAAGTCTGGACAAGTTTCTGTGTCAGCAGCACCTTCTCTCTCTCACTCTGCATTGTGTTGTTAAGACTTGCATCTTCTTTTTTTGGGCACAACCCCCTTGGCAGCTGCCTCTCCCTGCCCTGCCTGCCTTCAGCTCTTCCAGGTCATTCCCCCTCCAGGAGCTGCACTTGCTGATCCTCACGTGCCCTTCCAACTCAATCCTCTGTGATTCACCCTAATTCCCAACGTGCCCTTCCAACCCAATCCTCTGTGATCCACCCTAATTCCCAAACACCTTCAAACAGTGAAATCCCCCCACCACCGAGACCCAGCCAACTTTGGCAGCGTGGTGGCACCTCCCTTACCTTCCTCAGCCACCACAGTGAGGGTGACCACGTTGCCAGCATCCTTGATGAGCTGCACGATGCTGTCGTGGGACAGCTCCACGATGGACTGGCCGTTCACCGCCGAGATCCGGTCGCCCACCTTGAGCCTCCCGCACTGGTCGGCGGGGCTGCCCTCGATGACCCGCCCGATCTTGTGAGGGATCACTGGGGACAGCAAGGACAGCCACAGCAGCACTTTAATAGTCATGGAATAGCATGGCTAGGAAGGGTCAAAGCCCAGCTCAACTCAACCCCCAAACCCCACTGTCTGAGTGTGGAAATAAGCCTCACATGGCACCGGAATGGCCACGGTTATCCCGGAGCTCCTCCTGCTCCAAAGGGTGGCACTGCTTGACAAGGAAAACCTGCACAATGAGCAATGTTGCACTGGGAGGGGATGGAGCCAACCCAAGGGCACAGCGTGTTGTGCCTCGAGGAAAACACAGGGAGGAAATGGGTCACATCTGCAGAGGGATGAGGGGGAGAGTGCGGCCCCAGAGCAATTGGGTTTGTCACTCCTGATGTGCTTCTCCATCCCAGGCATCCACCCTGGAGCACTGGGTGGGCTCAGAGACACTTGTGGACATGAATCTGGATTCACAGGTAAACTCCTTGTCCTTCTGCAAGTGAAAATTAACCCTTAAACACATTTCAGAGTGAAATCAAACATCTCCTGCCAGGGAGTGAGTCAGTAACCTGGTGAGGAGCTCAGCAGGGACCCTGAGCACACCCAGCAAGGTGTGTTACATCAGCTCTGCACAGCCCTGACCTCTTGTCCTGCTCTCTGGGATGGACCTGCACTGGTAATCATTGTCTCAAACCTCTTCCAGCTCACCTGGGTTGGTTCCCTCAGTTCACCCCATAGTGACACTGTGACCAGCACAGCCTCCTGCAGGGGCCAAAGCAGTGGGGCCACAACACACAGACTGGGAAAAGAGGAAATTTCATGAGAAGTAGAAAGAAAAAAGACTGATGTCAGTTCTTTTCCCAGAGATGAACACATTGGGAGAAGGAGGGAGGGCTGCTCCCCTCCAGCACCTCTGCCATGGCTCAGCTTGGCTGCAGTGCCAGCAGCTCCTGCACCCTCCCCACCACAAGCTGTGCTGGTGCTCAGCAAGGGATCCTGTTTTATGCTTTGGTGCCCCAAGCTCAGCTCTGCAGAAAGCCCTGGGCAGCCAGGGAACTGCCAAGGTGATGGGAGAGACCTTCCAAAGAAACCTGGGGCAAGGAGAGCTCGTGGAGCTGCCCCAGCACCGACGTGGCCCCGACAGGGCAGATCTGCATCACATGAAAGCACAGCAGTCAGCAGCTCTCCCTGCCATCCAAACCAGCCTCCCCTTCATCTGGGTATCCCTGAAAGCACAGCAAAGTTGGCTCCTGTCCTCCCCAGATCCCTCCTCAAAGCTCATTGGTGCAGGAACTGCTGCACTGCTCCTTTGCAGCTCCTTTCCCAGCTCCTCCAGGACCCACCTCCACATGTTCCATAAAGGCTTTCCCTGGTACTCCATGTGAAACCCTGTTTGCATCTCCAAGGCCTGAAGCAGGTTTGATGGACACCTGTTTTCCAGAGGGGCTGCTCTCCCAAACACACTTTCTGTGAGGGGTCAGGGAGGTGAGGAACACCACGCACCTGCCAGGATTATGAGCTGGCTTTCCAAACCCATCACAGCAGATCTGAAACACTCCCACAGTGTCACAGAATCCCACACTGGTTTGGGTTGGAAGGCACCTTAAAGTCCATCTCATTCCACCCCCTGCCATGGGCAGGGTCACCTTCCATTGGAGCAGGCCATGAGTCACCCAAAATTAAAAAGCCATCAAGGATCCCTTTAATGAGCCAGCACACACAGAAGTCACTGTGAAGGAACAGACAGTGTTCTAGCCTTTACCATGAGTTGAAATTTTATTTACATCTTCCCTTAATAGACTGGTTTTTAAAGGATTATATAAACCTAAGAGCCAACTGTGAAGAGTGAAGCACTGCAGGGCTGCAGACTCAGTTGCTGATTACTTGACTTAAAATAGCCTGGCTAAAATATCCTGGCATCCCTCCTGAAAAACACAGGAGCTTCACACTCAACTGGCACAGCAAAGTTCTGCAGAGCACTCACTGCCTGTGCATGCACCAGGGTCTCTTTTCCCCTGTCTCAGAAACAGCCTGGACCACAAGGCTTGTGTTTCCAGCACTGGAATTGGTTTCAGTTGCATTCTAATTTCAGTTCTAGTATCAAATAAAGAGGGTTTTGCAGCAGATCCTCAGACAAAAGTGTTGTCTGTAGTACAGTTATGTTATAGTTTATGTTGTAGGAGTGGCTGAGGGAGTTGGGGGGCTCAGCCTGGAGAAAAGGAGGCTCAGGGTGAACCAGGACCAGACTGGATATGTGTCATGAATTCTGCACAATGCTACTTAGAAACAGTTTGTTTCTGTGCTCCTGCTGGTTTTTACTGTGCAGTAAAATGAAGTGAAAAATCAGAAGTGTTTGAGGCTCAATAAAAAAAAGAGACAGTTTCATCACTGTGTCTGTCTGGAACCATCTGAGGAAGTTTCAGGTGATTTACACCAAGGAACTAAAGGAACTGAGTAAGGATTTCAGGAGTTATCTGTACCTTCATGTCAGGGAACTGGGTTCATCTGTGGGTGAATACCTGAGTGTGTATGCTGAGGGCTGGCACAGGTAACCCCAAACCTGAGGGCCAAAGGGAACCAATCCCAGAGATGATCCTACTCCTCACCTCATGCAAAAGTGACCTGATATCCTCTCCCTGGCCCCCCAGGTGAGCAGCAGCCACCAGCAGGAGGAACTCCACCACACCTGATAGCCCTGAGCTGCCCTGCAGGGTCACAGGCCTTTCCACTGCAGCCCAGCAGCTTCTCATCCACTGCTAGTCACACTGTTCCCTTTGGTTTGGCTTTTGACCTTGGTCACTCTGCTGTTTGTCTTTACAGCCACACCTGAGCCACGTTCACATCTCACAACTGCAATACCAGCCCAGGCTACTTTTTCATTTTGATGAACTCCACAGACACTCTGTCTGACAGCAACATCTTCATTGCTTTCCTCCAAGCACTGCAGCCTCTCCTTTCTCAGATGCCCAGAATAAATTTTACCTGATCAGGTAATATAAAGCCAAGGCTCAAACTGTGCTGCCATTAAAATGCCAGTGAATTAATGCAGTGTGAGAATTTACAGCACCACAAATGTCCACATGATCCTGTGACAAGGGCAGACTCCTGGGTATGGGCTGGTTGGGTGGGACATGCACCCCCCTGCTCCCCACCCGTGTCACAGCTGGGTGGCAAAGAGCACAGACACAAAGCAAGACAGAGCAAGGCTCAGCTGGCTGGGCTGTGACAGCGGGAGGGAAAGGTGGCAGTGTAGGCAGCACCAGCTCTGCCCAGGAACAGCCAGCCCTGGAGAAGCCCCAGGGAGGCTGGGCAGTGGCACACCCAGCAGGACACAGCACTTACCCCCAGGAGGAGGTTTGTTCTTGGAGGTGAGGATGACAAAGCCAAAGCCTTCGTTGTCCTTCCTCTGCAGACGGACATCGTAGACCTCCGGGCAGGGCTGGGTGGCAAACTCGCCCCGGGTCAGGCGGGGAGAGCCGTTCTGGGCCAGGCCAGGCTGTGCCTCCTCCTCCTCTGCTTGCTTTTCCCCTTGCAGGGAACAGACAGACAGCAAATAAGGAACAAATCATGCCAAGCAATAACAGCACAGCAGCAGAGCTCAGTGGCAGTGCCAGCACGAGGTGGCAGGATGGACACTGAGCAGAGCAGGGACTGTTGTCAGCTCTAAATCCCATCCCAGCTCTGTCATTCAGCGAGTCAGGGACAATAATCTTCTCTAAACTGCTGAGCTGGACACTGATCTGAAACTGCAGAATCACAGGATGCTGCCCTGCATCAGCTCTGGTGTGAATGCAGCTGTTCTTGTTACACACTGATGGCAAAAGACTTGATATAGCACTGGGAAGGTTCCCTGCCCACGGCAGGGGGTGGGCATAGGTTGAGCTTTAAGGTCCCTTCCCACCCAAACCATTCTGGGATGTGCAGAAAACTCAATTACTCAATCTTCACAGCACCAGTGGCTCTTCTAACCACTTACCTGCAAGAAGGTTTGAAGAAATCACCCCTACATCATAATTTTCAGAGCCTTCCCTGAGTGAACAGTGCAAATTAGCAGCTACCAGAGCATCAGCTTATTAAATCCTGCTTTTCCCCATTCAGACTCAAACTGACCCTCCTCAATCTCTTAGTGCAGTAATAAAGGACTGAAATAGATCCCTTCAGAGCAGCTCCCCCCTGAGTGTCCTCTGGGCAGTGAGACACCTACCACCAAAGAAGATCTTCCTCCTGACAGTGAGCAGCACCTGCCCATTGCGTGCAGCGCTGGTCATGAGGTCCAGGACCTGCTTGTGGGACTTCCCTTTGACGGGCACCCCATCGATGCACATGAGCTCGTCGGCCGCCCGCAGCCTGCCGTCCTTCTCGGCCGCCCCCAGGGGGATGATGGCTCCGATGTAGATCTGCCAGCAGAGCAGAGCCAGGGCACACTCAGCACCACACGGAATGCTTGGAATGCAGGGGAAGCCAGGCACGTGGGAAGGCATTTGGGAAGGTGAGGTCAGATGGGGTCTGACCCCGGCAGAAACACAGCCAGAGTGTGCTCTGCACAAGCTGACCCAGAGGAGACAATCCCGGGGCTCAAAGCATTCAGGAAGTACTTTTTAGAAGGTTTGGAGGGGTTTTTAATCCTCATTTTCATGAATTCTGCTCCCTTGAGCATATTTGGCAGTTTGCTAAAAAGCCCAGCTTTTGACACTTATAGTATTTAAGATTTCCCAGACTTCAGTGAAACAAAAGCCTCTGTCATGCATTCTACTAATTCCATTTTATTTTTTTTCACCAAGGCTGGGCCAGAGCGATTGGGGAAGGAGTAAAAGCTTTTGGAAGAACTCAGATTTATTCCTGAAAAGTTGCTTAGACAGCTCCACACTTCAAGTTGTTGGTGATTAGATAATGAATTCAAACATTATCAATTCTGCCTACCCCCCCCTCAGACAGTGCTGCTAAATATAACACAGAGAAGAACATCACACTCGATTTCACATGCTAGAATCCCTTTCTTTCAGATTAAAGGAAAGATCAGGGCTAAGGACAGGCAGTGCTGGTGGGGGTTAAGCAGTGGTGGGCAGCTCATCTGTGCACAGCACTCATGACATCAGCTCCACACTCCCCAACAGCCAGGGCTGTTATGGAAACAAAACACCACAAATGCTATGAAAGTGCAACAGAAGTAACATTCTTTGGGTTTGCTCTTTGCTTTAAATGCATGTTAGGGAGGGGGGGTGAAAAACAAAAGGGCTAGCACAGGATCACAGCTGGGAAAGGAAAAATTGAATTCCTTCAGTGTAATCAGAAAACAATCTGTGTGTATTCCAAAAGCTTTTCCTCTTCACTTGACAGCTGAGGGAAAGGCCCCTGAAATACAGCACAAGGCTTGGTGCTTCTGCCCAGGGAGAAAGCTTTGCAGTTTGGGAGACAGAGGAGGGTCTCCCAAAGCCAGCCCTTGGAGAACAGACTGCCCAGGGGTGTCTGCACCACCTCCAGCCCCATGCATTTCCAAAAATTCCGTGGGAGAAGTGAGGAAAAGGAGGTGTGGGCCCATCCCAGCCCTCTCCCCGTTTCACTGGGCTCAGGGAAAAGGGATTGATGCTGAACAGTGTGGGCTGATGGGAGTGAGGGTGGCAGGGGGTCAGTGTGACAGCAAAGCTGTGGGGTGACACCCAGGGGACACCACCCAGTGCCACTTACAGGCTGATCCGGCCCGTCCCCTCCAAGCACCCGGAAACCAAAGCCTGACTCTTGTTTTCGCAGGAAAACATCCAAATCTCTGGTGTTGGGAGCTGAGAAAAGACATTGCAAAGCATGTTAAGGAGCTGTCTTGGATTAGTGAAGGATTGTGCTTTGGTGGTGCAATCTGAGGGGTCTCACTGACACAACACAGGGACCAGAAATACAGTAAATCATCAAACACTCAAATCCTCAGTGACATTCTCTTTCCAAAATGGAAAAATCAGTTTTCAAAGGAGAAGTCACACAGTGGGCCAGCATAAGAGCCAGCCTAACACAACTCAGAGCTGCTTCTATAAACTCTGAAAAGGGTAGGTCTACTTCAGGGCTACATCATCCTCAACACCCTTTCTGTGATTAACTGTTTTATTGCAAATACAGTTAAAACACCTTTTTTATCTTGTTGCTGTTAAAAGTGTTCCAGTTTTCCAGTTTCTGTATGAATTATGCATTCCTTGAAATGAATTTTATCCACAGGAGTTTAACACATTCAGTAACAGAGTCTCAGCAGTGTTACCACACATCTAACAAAGAAATCTTTCATAATTGAGTATCATCAAGTGATGTACTCACGTTTGTCCTCATAAATAGTCTTAGACTTCAGGTAGACTTCGGAAGGGTCCAGTTTGGGAGAGCCTGGTCGCACAGCAGAGGGTGGGAAGGGCATGGGCTGTGGGATGGGGTCACTGACAGCTTCCAAACTCCCTGAACTGTCCTGCTTGTCCTTCTGAAACACACACCCCACAGCCCCAAAATCCAGATTAAATCAAAGCACAACTCAATTTGTGGGTGCAAAGACAATGAACACTGAGCAGAAGTGAAATAAGGGAATAGGGAATAAAATTATGACTCAATGCAGCTTTCCCAGTGGATGGGTCTGACCAGAGCACTGAAATTCTTCCTCACTGGGACATGGATTTCTACTGGAGAGTGGGTTGAGAGGGGGATTTGAAGTGACTGATGCTCAGAGAGGAGCGAAGCTGGGCAGATCCTGGTGGGTACCCATACATGGGATGAAGGGAGGTGTACAGGACCAGTTGTGGTTGGAGAAGACCCCAAACCCTTGCCAGGCACCTGCCAGGCTCTGGAGCACAGAGCAGCACCAGGGGAAATGCTGTTCCATGGGCACTGCCTCCTGCCCTCTGCCAAGGACACCCTCACAAGCACCAGAGGTGTTCCCACCAACATCAGGAGTCCCCAGGGCAATACAAATGCAGTACAGGAGGACACACCAGGGCAGTGTGAGGCATTAGAATTCACTCTTTGCTTTCCCATGATCTGACAGCTGCAACACTCCTGTTGGCATTTCACAAAGAAAGGACATCAAGCACCCTTGGGGGTCTCCTACCCTGATTTCCAATCAATTATGCACTAAAAGAACTCCAAATACTTACTCTGGGCTGGAAAACTGGCACGTGGCTGAACCACAGCACAAGCAGAGCAGAGTTAGACCTGCCCTTTCACCAGGAGCAGAAGAAACTGCCCTGAGCCATTCAGCACTTTGACACTTCTTGCATGTTTATAAACACAGGAACTTGCCCTTTTTAAGTGAATTATTTTGCCACTCTGTTTAATGCCACTGAGCATCGAGTGCTCCATGGGCTTTTGCTCCTGCACGTGTGTTGGAAGAGAATGCCAGTCCCCAAATGCAAAGTATTTTTAGCATGGGAGCCACACTGGCAGTGCCCTCCAACTGCAGGGATTTCTGCCCTGATTTATTCAGGGGGGGCAGCTGGATGTTTGCAAGGGACAGGATCTGCAGCTCTTGCTGAGCACAGGCTGTTGAGCACGTGTGTGTGTGTTATCCCAGGGTTGGGACAGGACTTCAGCACCCAAAGAGCAGGAGAAAGACAGAAAGAGAAGCTGCATCTACATTGTGCTAATGGGGTGTCCCTCAAATGCAGTGATTTGTTCTGTACAAGGAGCATTTTTAAAGAAACAGCTGGGCTCAAGTAGCCTAATTTATAACAGAGACATTCATGGCAAACATGTGCATTAATATCAGCCTTATTAAATCAGAGGGTATTTTATTCTGCCCAAGGATTTTTTACTGAGCTAATATATATTAAAGATGCCCCAACAGCTCAAACTTCCAAGAGCAATGATTATCAAACTAGAAATGCACAGCCAGATAGAGACCTGCTGAAAATAAAGATAAGCATTTCCAGAAGGGAGCACTAACCAGTCCATTAATTCTATGTGAGGATTGAGAAGAATCAAAGTATCATAAAATTCCTTTAGAAATCCCATTTCCCTTTAATAATTAGCAATGAAAAAAACCCAGATACTCTATTTTGTTTCCCTTTTAATGGGTTGCTCTGACAGCAGCTACTCAAGACAAAGAATTTGTGCCTGCCAAGTAGATGTGGTTTTGCTGAAGCATCTTTTGGGTTATCACAGGGACTAAAAATCCAGAGGAAATGAGATTACAAATCAGGTCAGGGCATGCACACAGACAGCAAATTCAGGAAATAATGGCAGAACTTCATGACAAACAACAATCCTACACAACCATGCAAGGCTGTTGCTGCATTCTTGATTCTTCAGTAATAAGAAGACAGATATCCATCATCTCCATTAAACAGCTCAAAAACCTCAATGGAATCTTTCCTGTTCTTTAGTCCATATTCCTGAGGCTGTTTGGGAAGCCCAAACCCCTGAATATTCTCCCTCAGAAACCAAGTTCAACACACCCCCAATACTCACCCCTTTGGTAGTTTTAGTAGGTGAGGGTGGACCTGAAGAGAATAGAAAATAATTTCAATAGTAGGTTACCAAAAGTTTAAACAACATTACAGCAACATCCTCAGCTCCTCCTGGGGTGAAAATGGAACTGCTGATTCTCTTTTTAAGTGAAAAAGCGACCAAACCCATCACTTCAGAGAAGTCATAATTATGACTGAAAAAGATACAGCAATGGAAAATATCTGTTTCTCTGTTTGCTGGACACTGGCCAACCAAATCACCCATCAGTTCACAAGAAGACTTGTGGATTTGTGTGAAACAATTCACTTGCCACAAAGAAATCTAATTATTTCCTTAGCTTATTAAGGAATAGCAGCATTTATACAGAAAAAGACCTGGACATTTTGGCAAATATCAGTGACTGAAATGCCACTCTCAGGGCTCAAATAAAGCCACGAGCTGCTTCCTAATCCATTCAGCTTCCTCTGGAAAACACACAGTGGGTACTACAGATCTGGGGAGAAGATGCACCATGATCTGTGACTGACAGTCAGTGCAGGAGTATAAATATGCAATTGAAAAATCAGACTTTTTCTGCTATTCCCAGACAACAGCTCCACCTCTTTGCCGATGCTGCTGATGCTCCTTCCCATCCCCTGTCCCTCACAGCCTCAGTTACTGGAATCCATTTGGAGAGGCTCAGCAAACTCAGGCCATCACATGCTTTGCATTATGCTGCAGAGCACGTGTTTGCTTTAGCACTCCCCTGACACCTCAAAGAGACACTGCATAAACAGGCCAGCATAAAACTTTTTTTGGGGGAAAAAAAACCAGAAAAACCAAGCCAAAACCCCAAACAAAACCCTAGCAACCCCAAATCCTTAGGGGGATACATTACACTTAGAACATAACAGCTCAGAGACAGAATGAGCTGCTGCTTAGCTGTCAAGATTGGACATGATTTAGACGCCACACTAAAAAGGGACTTTAAAAAGCTTATAACCAACATGACAACTGTGAATTTACGTCTGTACCTCCTCTCAAGATAAGCAGTGGCACCTCTGCCCCTACTGGGAACTGCTTGAGCACCTCCACCACCTGCAGGTGGCTCAAGCTCTGCACGTTCTGGTGGCAGATCTCCTTGATGACGTCTCCTTTCTGCAGGCCCTGGCACCACTGGCTGTCCAAAATCATCTTCACCTTCTGGCCCGTGGGGCTGTCAGCGATGGCAAAGCCGAAGCCTTTGGGCCCTTTGAGCAGGGGGATGGTGACCAGCTCTGGCTGGGAGCCCCCTGAGGAGGCCAGGGACACCCTCTGCTCCGCCGTGTCCATGGAGGGGCCGTTGAGGCGCCCGTTGACCAACATGGGGCCCATTTTGCCATTCTGGTCCAACACAACCGTCCCTGCCAGGAGCTCCTGGCTGGCCACAGCCCCCTCTCCTCCCTTGGCCACCGGGGGGCCGTTGATGATGGGGGTGGCTGTCACGATGTCCACCACGGGCTCCTCGGTGTCATCGGGGAGGGGGTAACCCCGGCACAGGGTCATGTTCACATACTGATTGACAGGAACCAGCTGGAACATCTGCACCACATCTGCATGGGTATGGCCCAGCACGCAGCTCCCGTTGATGTCCACGATGACATCACCTGTTGCAAAACAAAGCTCAGCAGAGTCAAAAGCAGAAGCCAAACTCGGACCCAGAAACAAAAGCCTCACCTGGAGGAACTCCCTGGGCAGGCTCCCACCTAAGGAGGAGTGGCTGGGCTGTCACCTCCTGGCTCAGGGTGGCCAAGCACGGAGGATTTCCTCTTTGCTTTTATTCTATTTCATCTCAGGCCACAGTGTGCTAAATATATGGAGTTTAATCTGCAGCAGATTTAAAACCTGACCGTGTGCAGCCCCGGGGGATGAGGCAGGGCACGCACACTCCTGCAAGCAGATGTCTTGTGCCTTAATTCATATTGCACAGCAGCCCAAAGCCAAAGGCAGAATAAAGCGGATTTTTTGGGGCCCTGTGTTTATTTTAGGACTGGCTGAACCTAAGCTAGGATTGCACCCACACACGTTCCATGCTATTCCACTGCTGCCACACATGGCTAAGAATGCCCTTTCCAAATCAGTCAAAGTGGGCTGCAGAGCCCAAAGCCTCATTTCATGTTTCCATCATTGTGATGAGAGACTTTGCACACACAGTACAATATGCCCTGCAAGCTGACTCATCCCTTAAATGCCTGGGCATCACTGAAACAGCAGCTCTCTTATTCCATGAACTACAGTCTTGTCATTCCAAGAGTTCTGCAGGATTGTTTTCATTTTTACAGAGGTGGAACACGAACCACACACAAACAAGTTCAAACAATCCCTCAGCAACAAACTAGGGAATTGTTTCATTTTGTAGGTAAATAGTGTTAAATCATTCAAGGCATGAACTCTTTTCTGATCCAAAGAGTTTAAGATACATAAAGAAGTATTTTGCCTTTTCTACTATGTGAACTATACAGTAACCTTAATTAAACATATAATAGCAATGAAAAAGTGGGCAAGACTTCATGGATTGCAGGTCCTTTCATACCCCTCCTTTCCTCACTTGCCCAGCTCACACAGCTTTGCTTCCTCAGCCCTGCTGCAGGTTCCTTGCCATTTTAATATCTGGTGTCATGTTTTTTGGCAGCAACGAGGCAAAACACAGACACACTCTTGTCACTTGATGTATAGAGAGGGAACAAATCTGTGAACCACCATGAAGCCAAATGTCTCAGCTAAAGCACAAGTACTGAAACCCTCAGAAGGGTCCTCAAGGTAGATTTTTGTCTAGGATGTTTTGCCTCTTTTCAGATCTTTCACAACTCTGAGAACTGTTTCATGTAGTGAGGATGTGGATGGAGCCATCCCACCTCCTGTGCCTGGTGTCCTCCAAAGCACCCTAGGGAATGGAAGCTGAGAGAAATAATACTTGACCTGGAGCAATTCTCCCATCTTGTGCAGCAGGGCCATCTTTCAACACGTTCTTCACCTGGAGGAACTCATCAGGCCTGTCCCCCCCGATGATTGTAAAGCCAAAGCCCATGGTGCTTTTCTTCAGGGATGTCCTTATTAGTGCTCCTGTGAGCTGGGATGGATCTCGAGTGAACACAGACTTCCCTGGTCCTTTTGGATTAGAGGACAGAGAGGAAAGCAGGGTTAGTTCTGGTAGATTTGTTTGTTTTGAAGGTGTCACAAAGGTTAACGATGTGTTTATTGCTGGGTAATCTCTGCAGCACATTCGGGAGGACACAAACAGGGCAGGGCTACACTCCTTTCCCTGCTGGGTTCAGGGAAGGGAAAAGTGGAGTTTTTCAGTACAGATTGTAACAGAGCTGTGTCTGAACCTCCCACCTCGAATTCCCAGTTTTAATCCTTGAATACTAAGCTGAAAGTAAACCCAAAAACATAAAAACTTCCAGCTGGCTCTTCTGACCCTCCACATATCCCAAAGCTGCCTATGCCAACCAGCTTCAGAACAACCAGAATGCTTTAAAAACACTCTTACTGTCTTGGTTGAATGATAACATTAAAAATATCATTCAAAAAACCTTCCAGATTCGGGAGGGCAACCAAAATCCAAGGTTAATGCCTTGATGAATTCCAAAACTAGGTACTTCCAAAGCATAACTGCAGATGAAGATAGAAGTGACAACACAATCCTCAGTGATACCTGACTTGGAAGGACCAGCATCAGTCTGTCCCAGCTGCTTTTTCCTTTTGGCTTCCAACACTGGATTTTCAAACTGGGTTTTCTGGTTAATATGACTGCAGACAGAAAAAGGGCAGGTCAGGATTTCAGCAGGAAACACTCTGCCTATTGCCCAAAAAACCCACAACCCAAAAGATACATCTACAAACACTATTTGTCATTATTTCAGATGAATGCTCTGGAGGAATGAACGATAAACTCTCATAATCAACCCTGAAGGCATGTTTGTTCTTTCAACAGCTTGATTTGAGACCCAATAAAATTCTATTCCCTTTAATTACTGGGTAGAGTTGCAATAGTTTAAAACTGAGCAAACCTGCTTTTTCTCCTGATCCATCTACCCATGATGTTTACAAACTCAGGCATCATCTTTTTGCTGTAGATGTCAGCAGAGCAGAGGGGGGAAAAACCAGCAAATTTGAGCATAATTTAAATACTTTGGCTAAGCAAAGTGAAAAATGTTTGCTTGTTCTCTCAAGCTACATTTTCAACTCTGCCAATTTTCTTCTCCGTGGTTAAGGAGAGATTTAATTTCCTCTGGCCTGAAGGAGATTCAAAAGAGCTCTTGCAGCAGTTTAGTGGTTATTTACTTGGCTCTTTGGAGACAGCACTGAGCTACAAGTTATTTTTGCTCTTTTACAGTTATCAGGTGCCACTCTGAGATCAAATGACCCCATTTTTGTTAAAGCTGGGAAAAATGACACCAGCTCATTCACAGTAATAAATCACTTTGGTTGCTTCTTGCTTTCCTTCCCCCAATGAAATACACTCCACCAAGTGTTCAAGGTCACACCATGGATTGTCCCACATGCCTCTGTTTCCACTGGACATCTTTAATGCCTTCCCAAAACCCCAGAATTGCTTGGGTTGGAAGGGACCTTAAAGCTCATCCAGTGCCATGGGCAGGGACACCTTCCACCAGCCCAAGTTGCTCCAAATCCCTGCCCAACCTGGCCTTGCATTGCATTACAATCTCTGCTTAGTGGGTATCAAGCACTTGATTATTCCCTGCTCAATCCATGTCAAATCAATAATTAGCACTTACTCAACATAGTATGTTCCATACTGAGGGTCTTCTATTTTCTCCCATCCATAAGGAAGTTCTGCAATCAGAAAGACCAAATTCTCCATTACAGGGGAAAACTACCTGCAAATACCAGAGTTTTTAGGAAAGACCACACAGGCTCATGGCAAACATGAGGAAAGCACAGGCCCTGTTTTCTTCTCTGATGAAGATTATGAGCCTGTTCCAGGGAATCTGAAGCCTGTAACTCTCACTTTTTCACTAGATCAGTATTCAGCAAAATCACACTTTACACAGCAAATAAACTCAAGGACCTGTTTGATACAGGTACTGGAAGTTACACACAAAAAGCTCCATCAAATGGCAAATGAAAATCTGCTCAGATGGTGCCCAGCAGCTCCTGACTGACTGAAGGTGATAAACAGTCACCACAGAGATCACATTATCCTAGTTATCTTGACTGTGGAAATTCAAATATTGGAATAATGGGCACAGCCAGGTAGCCAGACATTTTCAGGATAAATGTGCCCTGCAATCTTGTTTGAGGCTGCCCCAAGTTTGACAGGAACAGGAATTTCCCAAGCACATGACAGCATGTTACCAATTACTAACACCAGCATCACTCCACAGGGTGTGACAGAAAACCCAGTGGGTCTATTCATTTAAATATTGTTCATTTGGATCTCCTGCATCTCTGTTTAAAGTGCTCTTTTTATCCTGTGGTGAGCTGCACATATGTTTAATAAGCAGCAGTGTGCAGCCCTTGCTCCAGCTGGCTTCATTATGGATACATTGCTGTTAGGCTGGGCAATTTTGGAGCATGACAGGCTGTTCTGAGCCTGCCTCAGCTTTTGGAACATGTCAGGCATTTGCTGAAGACAGAGCTCTCTGCTACTCCTTTCCAGCTGACTAAATGGCCTGGCTGGGCAGGGAAGGGGTGCAGGAATTGCACCTGACCTGTGAGTCTTGAGGCACCAGAGGGAGTCAGACTGTTCCCTCCACTTGTGCATTCAGATATTGCATCATGTCCCATGCAATGGGTATCATGAGCAATATGGATTATCCCTGTCCCCTTTACTATTTCCAGATTCTGGTATTTATGGACCTGCTCCCCCTGCCAAATTCCACCCACACAACAGTTTCCAGTGAGATCCTCACTCACGTGCAGCTTCTCCTTAGCAATGCCACTCACTGGAACAAAACATCTCATTTTCTGCTCAGGAATACAGAAACCCCCTGGATTCAGCCAAATTCTGCAATTCCAGGGAAAATCCACCATGGACTTTCCCAGTGTTAGGTGAACCCCTCCTGCCACCAAAGCAGGGACACTCAGCACGACGCTGCTCTGAGTCAGCTGTGCCAGGAAGGAGCTTCCACCCCAGCAAGAATGGACTGTGACCAGCTGGGATAAACTCAGACACTCCTCAGGGACAGGTGACAAAGGAAATCTGAACATCTCACCTCCATCTTCACAGTCTTCAGGAGCTTTGGCCTTCTTGCAGAGCCGGGGGTCGAGCCACGTGGTCGTCTTGGTGTTGTGACTGTGGAGCACAAGAGGGGCCATCAGTAGGAGAGAACTCCCTCACACTGAAGAAATGTTGCTTTACTTATTTACAAGCAGAGGGGAAACTGCAGCCTTGAGATAACACAACCTTTTTTAGTGCCTCAGTCACACCATAAAATGCTACAAAGAAAAGGCACCAGAGATTCTCCAGGACATGGGGGGAGTGCCTGAGGTACAAACCAGACCCCAAAAGTTCATGTGGGAACAGCAGCTGCCTCTTCCTCAGACGAAAAAGCACTTTTAGCCTCCTTGTGCTTAACTCTCAGGAAGGTTTCCCTTTCATTTTTCCCTTATAACTCACAAATGAGGCAGTTTCACACATGCACACAGGAGCTACTTTCCTATCCTGGACTTTCACCTGGGCTGTTTGTATTTGGAAAGATCTATTCCCAGCCAAGGAAACAAACAGAGAAGAGAGAATAAAAAAGGTCTCAGATTTCAGAGAAATTTGACAAAGTGGAGGTTTCTAAAATTATCTAATTAAGTTATAATTCACTCAGCAATACCCACCCAGCCTTGAGAGACAAAACTTATAACCAATAAACTGACTTTGCAGGTGGAACCAGCAGGTTTTCCTGCACAATGGTCACTGCAAAGAGCATGCAACAAACTCCAGCAAAGAATACAACAGTAGGAATACATTTAATTTCATAAAGAAATAGCAGCAGTGGGAGCAGAAGAGAGGTGAAAGAGCAGCAGCAGCAGCACTTCTCCCCCCCAAGGGCCCAGCAGACCCTCAGTGGCACCAGTTACTCACTCAATGAAGTAGATCATGCCAGTGTCTGTGTAGGCCATCTCCCAGTTCTTGGGCAGGGGCTCCAGGGTCTCATCCCTCGACAGATAATTCCTGAAGTCCATGTTGCTGCTTGTCTGGTTGTAGCTGGGAACAGGTTTCATCCAGTCAGGAGAATCTGAGTGTTTTTCTTTGTTTTCTGCAGTTGTTCAGGGAAAGTGTTACTATTTGTCAGATGCTTATGTTGTTTCTCCCAAAGAACCACCCTCTTCATCTGGCTACGAGTGGATGTCAAACACGTCCCTGTATGTGATGTGCATTTTTCCACTTTGTTTCTTTTTTTTTGTTTTCAGCTGTGAACTTTGAAAAGCTGACATGTAAACACTGAACTCTGCTCTTCCCCTGCCAAACAGAATTAACCTTGCATTATGTGTCTGAGCCTACCCTGAAAAAATCAACGCTGGCAGGACTCCAAATTGACTACACTTTGTTGCTGCTCCTACAGAGAGAACAGTGTTTGTAATGCCACAATACAACCCCAAAAATCCTACTAATATTCCTCAAAGCACCAGAAGGGAACGTAGAGAAGACCCAAACTGCCAGTAAAACAAACAACACCCTCCTACAAGCCACAAGCATCGAAAAAAAATCCCAAAAATCCCTGCAGGAAACTTTAAATGGCAGAGCTTCCACCCTTCAGAGCTGAGATTATGCTCAGTACCCTCTGTGACAGGATGATGTCCATGACCTTCACCCAACCACCAGCCCCTCTGTGGTGTTGCCAGCCCTGAAAGTGGCAAGATTCGATCAGGTCTGGTCAGTCTAAGTCAGTCTTAAACACTCACACACAGGATCAGCTGCAAATGCAATGTGACAGCTCCTCTGCACCATCAGCTCTTCCCCCTCGAGATGAGTAACCATGACAGCAAAAGGAAAAGGGCATCCTGCCAATCTCACAAAGTTCCTGCTGGACATTGCTCCAGCCTCAACACACTTGGCTGTGTTTCTCTCCACAGGCTCCTCCTCGTGTGGTTTCAGGTGGTGTGACAGTTCCCTTAACCAAAATAATCTGAGTATTTTACAGCATGAGCTGGTGCTGCCCCTTAAATCCACTGCTCCCCTCAAGTTTCCTGTGTGCAAATTCAGCAATCACCCCAAAATTAAACAGTACCATTTACAGGGCAGCAATTCCTCTCTGGGAAGAGTGGATCAGTTTTTCCTTCCTGCTCATGTAACTGGCCCATGCCCAGCCCCACATGTTCTGCACTGAGCAGTGCATGCTGTGATGCAACTGCACATCTGGCTGGGAGAACAGCTGGTTCTTTTTAAAAGATCATTTCAAAATCGAGTAGGAGCACCAGCCTGAAGAGAAACTGCCTTCAGACTTCACCAGAACTAAGGAAGCAGGAATGTTATTTGTAAACTCCTCATCCATTCACACAACACTCCAGGGAGTTTCCCCTTGCCAACCCACCTATCCCTCCATTAACTGCTTCCTTTTCCTCCTCTTCCTCCTCTTCAGGGAGAGAACTCTCCATCCTCTGCATTTTGCTGACAGATGTGGTTCTTTTCCTCTGGGATTCAGTATCAAAATCATTGTCAAAAAGGACTTGATCCACTGGATCAGGCTGGAAGGGGCTGGGCTCTGCTGGAGGCTTTGGAGTACCATAAAAATTACCTGCAAAGAAGACAGAAATCAGGAGGAATAAAGCACTGATGCTGCTGAAAGCACTGGCTGAGAATGTTTTATTGCCCATGTAAATGTGTTTTGGTGAAAACTTAACCCCTCAAAACCCAATCAACACTAAAAGCCTGTTTATTCCTACACTGATTTTTTGCCAATGGTGCTATCAGATATCAGAAAACAAGAGGTTTAATTCAAAATGTCTATCCTGCCCCCAGTTTTCTAAAGAAAAAGATGGATTTGTTACTTTGCCTGGAGTTCACTAATACTCCATTAAGAGACTTGGGGAACAATCAGAGAAGCAAAGCAGTGAAAATCAATTATTCTTACTCTATATACTAATTAAGAGAGAATATGCAGCAACAGAAACACACTAAAGTCAAAAAGCAAATTAATTTCATGCAGAAACATGAAGTATCTATTTACATAAAAGCAGTTAACAAAGAATTGATTTCTAAAACCCACAATTCTCTACTTGCTTGCTAAACAAAGCCTCACCTAAAAATGACTCGTGCTTGAGAAAAAGGAACAGATTTTTGCCTTCAGTATTTTAATCTGAAACACAAAGGAATCATCTGCTGTTTTCTGAAAAAGAATCTCAGCAATTGACCTCTCTCCTGACTGCTCATATGATTTTTATTAAGGAATTGAGCACACAGCAAGAAAGCTTCCCAGAATTCCTGCCGGGGTAACTTCTGGTGCCTGGCTGTGGTTTTGACCATGTAAATAAAATAAATAAGAATCCCTTCAGCAAATATCAGTGAGGGCGAGGCTCAGAGTGGGGACAGCCAGATAAAGGGCAGCTAAAGGGGAAAAAAAAACACCTAAATTTGCTCATGAGATTTCCACAGACAGGACAGTGTCAACAGAGAGCCTTTCCCAGGACTGACTCCTTGGACATTTTCTTTTCTCACCACTTGCAAGAGAAATGTTTTCCCCCCACCACATTTAACAAAACCAAGTTTGCTCCAGATTTGGACAATCTGGCCCTAGTGTTGTTCCATTTTTCCTTGGAAAAGGCTTTTGTTTTCCCCTGCTGGATCACAATTCCCCTTTGGATGCAGGGCTGTGAGGAGAACGTGGCTCTGCCCTCTGAGCTCTGCACAAAATGGACTGAACTCTGATAAAACTGTCCCAAGCACACACAGCCCTTTTCAGAATGCTTCCGAAAATGCAGTGAGGGAAATCAGAAGACTGCTTGAAAAGCCAAGCAGAGAGCTTTAAAACAAAAGCCCTCCCCCTCTTTACAGCTGACCCCAAAAATAAGCCTCACTGTTGCCCCTCTGCTACTGGAAATGCCCAGGAGATGGGCAGGGAAAGTGGCATCACAGGGGCAACTCTTGGCCTGAGGTGCTGGGCATGAGTTCTGGCTCTTTATTGCCATTCCATTAACCATCCCCAACGTACCATCATATGTTCCACTTTCTAGCAAGGCTCCACTTTCTTCCAGTGCTTTAAACTGCTCCACAGGAATGAAATTATAGTCTACCCCAGGGACCTCCCCATCTCTGGGAGCCCTTGTAGTGCCTGCAAAGACAGAAAACACTCTTGTAAGATACTTAAGAGCTGCCTGTTCCTGCCTGCTGCACAATTCAGCAAAAACAATGTATTTTTTGAATCTTTATGCAATGATGTCACTCCAGGAAGGGTTAGAACAAGCGGTGAGCGAGTGAACAATAATGTATAAAAACTGGGCCAAGAAGTTACACAGGAATGACAGTTCTGGTCCTGACAGAGGAGCAGATGAAAAGCTGGGTGAGTTGGTAATTACAGGGAATTCTTTCTTATGCTCAGTGAACCAAAAAGCAGCTTCTGTGGCAGCTGCTGACGCCTGGGCCAGGCAATCCCAGCCTGGGATTCTGGGAACAGCCCTGGTATTTCACCTCTCCCCAGCTGCATCTCCCCTGCTTCCACCAGCACCAAACCCTCTCATTTGCACTGAGGTCAGTTGTGACTAAGCAACCTTTGCTTTTTGGGTCACCAAATCCACAGCTAGGCACAAAACTTATTTTTTAACCTACCCCTCAGAGTGTAATTCAGCTCCACTCCCAGCCCTGGCTGTGGGTCAGCTTTTTCAAAGCAATCACTAAATGACTGTGTTAATGCAGAGGTTCTCAAAGTGTTATGTCTATGAAAATAGGCCTCCCATAGTTAAAACAGCTTAATTAAAGCTCTCCTAGAAAGGACTGCACTGATTCATTGTTGCCTACGACCTACCAGCATTTTAAAGGCATATATCAATTTTGTCAGGCAGCAGCATGAACAAGGGCTAGGAAATAAAAGGTAATAACAGTGAAATGCAGGTTAAGAAAGCCACAAACTCTTGGGTGTGCTCAGAGAGAACAGAACAGAGTTCCTGTAAATACAAAAAACGTTAGTTGACAAACTTACAAGTTTTTAGTGCAATGAATATTTAAATACAGTCAGTGATGAGCCTTTTTAATCAGTCTGTCTGCTCAGGATGATCAAACACTCCCCCTGTACTTTCTGCCACTGTCACCCCTTCTGCCACTCTATTTCTCCTACTGAAACACCCTGAATTCTGAATTTCTTGCTGCTTTTCAGCCCACATTGGCTGTACCAATTCATGGCAACTTCAGCCACAGAGCTATTCTAGCAAAGCCAGGAGTTCCTGCTGCAAGGTGAAGCCAGAAACCAGATTAAGAGAGAAGGCAATTAAAGCTCATAAATGATGAGATTGTTAGCAGGAACAGAGCAAATGAGGCTGGTCTTTACATACTTACAAGGGATGGTTCTCAAGTAGAGATTGTCTCTGATCACTTGCTGCAGTTTGTGGTCTATGGAGCCCTTCTGGAACTGAAGGCTCAGGTAGTGGCGCAAGTCTTTGTTGATGACTTTTCCTTAAAAAACCCAACAAACGAGAATAACTTGTAAAAATTAAGCAGGATCTTAGAACAGGAATTGTGTTTCACTGCTGTCAATGGTGCAGGAAAAGCAAGCAGTGAAAAGAGTTGGGTTGTTTTAAATGCAATGACCTGAATGGGAAAAAAAAAATATTCTGTGCTGGTAAATCAGAGAATGCCAGAATGGTTTGGGTGGGAAGAGACCTTAAAGCCCATCCAATTCCACCCCCTGCCATGGGCAGGGACACCTTCCACTGGACCAGGTTGCTCCAGGCCCTGTCCAAGCTGGCCTTGGGCACTTCCAGGGATGGAGCAGCCACAGCTCCTCCTGTGCCAGCCCCTCACCACCCTCACAGGGAAGAGTTTCTTCTGGCACAGTTGCTTTTAAGCAGAGCTGAGCAACAACCATCCAACATCAGTATCTCCCAAGCCAGACAGTGACAATATTCTGGAGATGTTTGAAAGACAATAAAAAGTATTAAAATACAAGATGTATTAGCAAAATGCAAAGTCTCCACAGAGGGGAAGTTATTGTCACTGTATCTTGAAGCAGTTTCCATTCAATTTACACCTACTCATTAGTCACCTGAGCTCAACATTTTGTCACATGGGAACCTGCATCCTCGGCATTATAAAAAGAAAATATTCCCCTTTTGAAAAACATTGCATAATAGAAGAGAGTTGGGTTGGTTGTTTTTTTTTTACAATTACTCCTTTGCAATACTTCTGTCAGGTATCATTAGTGAATCTGTCACATCACTGGAGAACCACAGCCCCTTCAGCACACAAATAACTGAGCTCTTGAATTACTGCCTCATCCTTCTGACAGGAGGGTACAAGCCAAGCTTTTGTACCCTGCCAGCCTCCCAGAAAGCACATTAAACAGGGTTCAGTGACCTTGGAAATCGAAAGTTACATCCTACAGAACACTCAGGGCTTTAGGGGGAAAGCTCAGCCCTGTCTGCAGAGCCAGCCCAGGAGAGGGGCAGCAGCAGGAGAGGGCTGGGCTAGCCCAACAGCAGGGAAAGGAGCTGGAACAGACAACTGCTCCTTGCAAATGACATCACCAACAGGTTATGAAATGCAGGAACCTGCCCTAGGAATGGCTGTGACAGGAGCCTGTGAGGAGAACACCTCCAAGGGGGCACAGACCCACGGCAGGGCTCCCAGAGCATCCCCACACCTTCAGACAGAGTCACTGAGCTGACAGAAATGTCACATTTGGACACAAGCCCAACAAACCCCAACCCTTCCACTGCTAACCAAGTTATCCCAACCACATGCCACCCCTGAGAAGGTGGCTGCATGTTTGGGTTGTGGCAGGTTTGGCCTTTCCCTCCCCTTCCAGCCAAGTTAAGGGCAGGTCACACCTTTGAGGTCTCTCAAACACGACCTCAGTGACCACCAGCAAAGGGAAATTCAACCTGAACCCTCTTCCCTCCAAACAAAACCACGGCAGGCTGAGGAGTGTTGCCAAGTGGAAGCAAGATTACCTATCAGCCCTTCAGAGAGGTCTGTGCTGTCCACAAATTAACCAGAACCCAAACTAAACCACCTCAAGCCCCCAAGCAAAGAAGGCAAAAGCCCAGAGCAGGCAGCACAGCCTGTGCTGAACACAAGCCCCAAGCTGCAAAGGAAGTCGATTTTTCACCTGCTTTAACACTTCATTTCTTTAAAAAATTACATCCAACCCCCCAGAAATCATTCTGCAGCACTAGGACAACACCTCAGCATTGCCCTTGTGGGTGACACAAGCAACACAGCAATTCCCACTGCAGTGGATCCCACCAAATCCTTCCCAAGCACGGAGTGTGCAGCCCCCAGAGCCAACCCTGCCTGGTGTGATGCCAGTGAGCCCCCACCTCAATTCCCTGTTTTACCATCATGAACTGTTCCTCATAAAACTTTGGATTTGCTTCTTGCAGCATAATGAGCAAAACATGTCACAGAAAATGGAAACAAATGGGGTAATCTCCAGCAGGAAAAGTATTTTCCATTTGTTGCTACAAATCACTTTATTGTTTGTAGACAAGATGGTTTCTCAACATTAAAAAAATGTTTTAGTGCTAAAATGGTCCATCCATCTCTCTGTCAAAGCCAGATCCATAGCTCTGCACTTCAGCAATCCCAGCATATTTCACTTAGGCAGATCAATACACCCATATTTCACTCAGGCAGATGAATCTGATCATTAACTACGTTCAGAGCCCTGCACGTCAGAAAAAGCTTGGCAAGAGCTGAAAATCTGCACTGGATGGAGAATTACAGAGCCTTTATTTACTCACTGATCTCCCCCTCCTTATGTTTTAAAATATAAAAGCCCATAAACCCTTTCCAATAAATACCAACTCAGTTATAGACCAAGTAAAGGCAAAGCTGCTGCTGAGGATACAGCAACACTGAGGGGTTAATCTTAACATTAAAACCTTCGACTGGAGCTCAAGACTCTGAGACCAAGGTGACTAAACTGGAGATTGAAAGGCTTGCCTGGGGAAAACAGAGGAAAGTCAAACAAAAGAGTAGGCAGAGGGAAAATGACAAAGAGTCACGGAGAGAATGGTGTGCATTAGAAGGCAGAAAAATAAAGTAGGAGCAAGGGTGCTTTAGGCAACCTCCAGAGCTTGCTCCATGCAAAAGGCAGATTATTTCCCCTCCAGAAGCTGAACATGCTCCTTTACATTGTTTCACGCAGGCTTTTAGGAGAACCTCGTGTATCAGCCCCTCTGAAATGACCTAATAAATGTCGGGTTGGTGTTTGTGTTGCTGCTGAGCTGCCTCTGAAGGATGACACAGGCAACACAGGGACCAGTCAAGACGAATAATGTACTTTATACCATTCAGGTTCTGCGAGATGAACAGGCACAAGCCTCTTGTTTTCAGTTTTAATCTAAATTAACCAGGAAAGAACTGTTTAAACGGGGCTGTGCACATTGCAGCTGGGTAAGAACTAAGTGGCTGCAGGAGGGAAAAAGGCTCCAGAGACACTGCAGCAACACCCAGCACTGGAAGGACAGAGGGAAACGAGTGACAGGGACACGGTGACACACGGGGGTGGCGGCTCTCACAAACTCTGCTTCCAAAGTTGCCTCTGTAGGACGAGGAACAGCTATTCATACACCCAGCTTGTCATGGAAACACTCAGGAATACACTTTGCAGCTACAAACAGAGGAGCATCACCATGGTGCTACTAGAACTCGACACAAAAACCCACTTCTGGAGCAGCAGGGTTGGGAAAATGGCAAAACTCAAAGCTCAAATATCAAATAAATGATAAGAATTCAGTCTCTGTGGTTTTTATGTTGCTGTCTGGTAATAATCCCACAGCTACCTCTGGTGTAGGGAGTACCTGTGATATCTCCCTCCAAGCACTCTGAGGATGACAAGGAACTTGTCCATGTTGTTCTGATGAACATTTGACAGGGACACAGGTGATAGCTTTCCAGAGACACAGAATCTCTGCCCTGCTGGGCAGTGATGCCTGAAGTTTCCATGCCAACACCTTCTGGAGACAGTGGCAGCTACAGCCTACCAAGGAGCTGCAGTGTTCATGGGTGACTGAATAAGTGGACACTCTTTTAATTTCCAGCTTTTTCAAAAATACTTCACTGCCCATTAGAAAAGCAATTTTTGAAAGCAGCAGTTTATTAAAAGCATGCTGCTTTCCTATTAAAGGACGTAATTTATTGCTAGGGCTTTCACCTTCACTGTAGCTTTTAGCATAAAAATGCAATTTTAAGTGAACAGATGAGAAAATGGAATCACATTCCCTTGTTTTTGGGTGAAGGGCAAAATCACAGAATCCTAAAATGGTTTGGGTTGGAAGGGACCTTAAAACTCATCTTGTTTCAAGCCCCTGCCATGGGCAGGGACACCTTCCTCTAGCCCAGGTTGCTCCAAGCCCCATCCAACCTGGCCTTGGACATTTCCAGGGATCCAGGGGCAGCCACAGCTTCTCTGCCCAACCTGTGCCAGGGCCTGCCCACCCTCACAGGGAAGGATTCCTTCCCAACATCCCTCTGGCAGTGGGAAGCCATTCCCCCTTGTCTTCTCCCCTCCATCCCTCCCCAGCATTCTTGGGAGCCCCTTTAGGATTCCCAGGTCTCCCTGGAGCCTTCCCTTCTCCAGGTGAACACCCCCAGCTCTCCCAGCCTGGCTCCAGTCCTCAGAACACCTCCAAGGCCACCCCAGCAGCTCCATGTCCTTGTGTTGTTGTCCCCAGGGCTGGATGCAGAATTCCAGGGGGGGTCTCACCTGAGTGGGGCAGAGGGGTAGAACCCCCCCATGCCCTGCTGCCCACGCTGTGGGATCAGCCCAGCACACAGAGGGATTTCTGGGTCCCACCACACGTGGCCAGGGCAGTCCAGCCTCTCAGCCACCCAAACCAGCCCCCCCAGGCCCGGGCTGGGAAGGCAGGAGCATTCCCAGCTATTCCCGTGGTNCCTGTGCCAGGGCCTGCCCACCCTCACAGGGAAGGATTCCTTCCCAACATCCC
Organism: Campylorhamphus procurvoides; assembly: GCA_013396655.1. Lineage (NCBI taxonomy): Eukaryota > Metazoa > Chordata > Aves > Passeriformes > Dendrocolaptidae > Campylorhamphus > Campylorhamphus procurvoides. Next base: position 84,386 of record WBMV01009396.1, on the reverse strand, counting down.
TCTGGCAGTGGGAAGCCATTCCCCCTTGTCTTCTCCCCTCCATCCCTCCCCAGCATTCTTGGGAGCCCCTTTAGGATTCCCAGGTCTCCCTGGAGCCTTCCCTTCTCCAGGTGAACACCCCCAGCTCTCCCAGCCTGGCTCCAGTCCTCAGAACACCTCCAAGGCCACCCCAGCAGCTCCATGTCCTTGTGTTGTTGTCCCCAGGGCTGGATGCAGAATTCCAGGGGGGGTCTCACCTGAGTGGGGCAGAGGGGCAGAACCCCCCAAGCCCCAGCTGCCCACG
>WBMV01009396.1:56948-84016 GCA_013396655.1 Campylorhamphus procurvoides | reverse complement strand
TCCTCAGAACACCTCCAAGGCCACCCCAGCAGCTCCATGTCCTTGTGTTGTTGTCCCCAGGGCTGGATGCAGAATTCCAGGGGGGGTCTCACCTGAGTGGGGCAGAGGGGTAGAACCCCCCCATGCCCTGCTGCCCACGCTGTGGGATCAGCCCAGCACACAGAGGGATTTCTGGGTCCCACCACACGTGGCCAGGGCAGTCCAGCCTCTCAGCCACCCAAACCAGCCCCCCCATCCCAGGGCTGGGAAGGCAGGAGCATTCCCAGCTATTCCCGTGGTGATCTGCCGCCATCTCCCGGCACCTTCCAGCTGATCCCCCAAGTTCCCCCCCTTTCCCACTCCCCAAACCCCCTCACCCCGCTCCCCAGGGAGGGGTTAAACTCACACATCTTAAGGCATTGCCACAAAATGTTGTTTCCTCACTCAGAACAGAGCAGAATCCCCCCGTGTACACTGAGAATTCCACACATACAAACACAATCCCGGGGCATCCACGGCTCTGCTTGGCTGCGTGACATGTTACATAAGCTGGGACTGCAAAAGGCCACCCTGACCATGAGAATTCCAGGGGAACACACTTGAAGGGCTGTAAAACAGCTCCCTGGCTTCGCTCACGGGAGAGCTGAAATAGGAACTAACAGGGTTCATCAAGTGGAAAACAGTTACTGTTTAATTAAACTGGGCTGTCAATACACAGAGGGAGATTAAGTGATCTTTGACGTGACTAAGCAAAAGCTGCTGAAAGAAACGTTCAGCTCCACAAAGCAGGGGCAGTGCATTCGGAAACCTGAGTTATAATTAGTGTGTAACGTTAACTTCATCATGCTCCTCAGCAACTACTCACCTCTGATGATTTCACACAAGTCCCTGATCTCAGTGTGTGCGTTCACCGAGCACAATAAATGACTTGGAGCATGCAAAGGAATCTCTGCATTCAGGGAATATGGAGAGGATGGAACAGCCCAGGACTTCAGTACCTGCACAGGGACCTGCCCACCTGGCCAGTCCACACAAGGGAGAGGTGGGAAGTTCAAATTATTTCAATTAATATAGAAAAGAGACAGCAGCGTTTTGCAAATGCCCAACACAGTCAGAGGTGCTTCCTCAGGTTGTAGGGCAGAAACACCACTGGATTGCTGTGCAGAAGGCTGTTTTTCCTTCCTGGAAGGGGGGCCAGGAGCCCTGGGACCATGGAGGGGGAAGGCTGACACTGCCAGCTCATGCCCCAGCCCACCCAGGGCTCTGTGACATGCTCCCACTCAACACCTCCCCATCGCCCTTCCAGGTAATGGAGACCAGAGTTCCAATTTGGACTCTGCCTGTGGAAGAGTGGAGCTCCCAAAAAATCTGGAAGGTGAGATGACACCACCTATCTGGTCACACAGCTCCTGGTCCCATTCCAGGCTCAGGGTAACTGTTCATTCCCAGCTCCATCAGGTGCAGCTCCACTTCCCAAGGGACAGGAGGGAGGAAACTCTCCTGTCCACAGGGCTCAGTAAGCACCTCCAGCATCCAGGATTACCAGCTGCTTTGGAGTTAAGTCCCTGCAAGGATGTTCAAAAGACCAAAAGCAGATAATCATCTCAGGAATGTGACAGGAACTCCTGCTCTGCCTGCCTTTTAATGAGGCTCAGCCAGCGGTGGGTCCAGCACTGCTCTGCTCCCAAAGTCTAAATTAATCACGGCTTTTGATGGCCAGACCCGACCCCAGCAAAGGCCAAGCCTTGACTAATCCAGCAGAGATCCTCCAAAGCCCACGGTGGGCAGGTCTCTGGCTCCAGCACCAGAAGGGTATCTTGATTTGCTGTATCACTGGTAGGTAGAGACATTTGTCTGAAACCAGCAATCTGTCACAAGACACAGATTTTCCCCTGACAGTGAACAGAACAGACAAGGTAAAGAATGAAAGTTGATTTCCCAGAACAAACGTGGGAGAAGAGCCAAATGCATCAGCAGCTTATTTTGGGATGTGAAATGCAAATGGTGTATTTTACAAAGACAAAAAAGAAAAAGAGAAAAGACAAATTACTAAAGGGTGTGGAAAAAAAAGAGTAAAATTATATTTTAATCTGTTCTGACCTTACTGACAGACTTCTCACCCCCTCCCTCAGTCCAGCATCATTTGCAGGGCTTTGGGTTGAGGGCAGACTAACATGTCAAGAACCAAACTCTTCTGCAGGTACCAATGCAGTTATCAGAAAAGGGAGACTGGGAATGACTTGGGAAAGGTTTTTTGATGAAGGAATGGAAAGTTCTGAGTATAAGGAGGTGAGGAGTGCAGATGCAACTGAGCTAGACTACTGAGGAATATGGATAGGTATCAAGGAGGTATTCCAATTGAGAACAGAGCTTCAAGGAGAAAATATTCTCAAAATATATTCTAAATTCCTTTTTAACAACAGCTTTCAAACATTCTCTCACAGAATCTCCCTAAAGCCTGCTGGGCTGTGTGAATTTCCCTCTGCAGAGAACACTTGACTCAGGATAGGGACAGCAAAGCCATTTTCCTTAAGCCATGCTGCACTCACACTAAGTTATTCCAACACCTGGAGAAAACATGTTAGAATAAAGGAAAAGGGGTAGTTGAGAAATTATCAAAACTTTCAGGTGAAGGGCAATTCCAGACAAGGCCTTTACTCTGTTACTCCTTTGTGATGAGCTGTTGGACCCAGCTCTAAAATAGTGAAGACATAAACCAGCTCTATTCACATTTTACAACCCCCTGCCAAATACTCCAAGGTATATCAGCACAGAATGAAGAAAGCAGGATTGGAGGAGCCCTTTCCAATGAACAGCAGAGAAGGAATTTAATTCCTCCAAGTAACACAACTAATCCATAAACTTCTAACTCCAATAGCAAACCCTGTTCCTTTGCAGTGAAGAGAAATCACAATGCAGAGCGTTTGCAGATTACCCTGCTGTGAAAGAAAGGTTGGTAAGAGACTAAATGTTACTGGTGTCAGTGTGCTTTGAAGAAAATTGAATTAAGGATCTCTGATGGAGCTGAACTGTGGCTGTGTCATTAAAGGCATTCTGCAAATTTATAAAAAGTAAAGGGTAAGTATGTCAGACTCCCATAATTACATTAACATGATAGATGCAGAACAATTCATGGAGGAATTTACGCAGTCTATTGTACAGGAAAAAATCTCAAGGCTCTTCACAGCCACAATAATCCATTAAACCAGACTCATTCACTCACTGAAAGCTGAAAAATATTAGCAAGGTTTACTTTGAAAGGCTTGTTTAATCGTAGTTTGCTATGTGCTGCCTGATAAGTCTTGGTAATATATTCTTATTTACAGAAATTATGGCAGAGATAAGCCTTACAGTATTTATAAATCATTTACCAGAGCACTCAAAATACTGGCAGGGTGTTTACAGCACTACTGAAAGAAATGAAAACCTGTTTATCCAGATTTAAGAAATAAGGTTGCCACCAACCTCAGAGTTTGTACACCCCAGTTCACTTAGGGGATTTTCTTATCTTCATTAGTAATGCAAAATACACTCAGAAAACACCAATAACTACAAATTTTGACTTTTTAAGCTTCCAGATTTAGATCACTTAATACTAAAAACAATCAAAGGAACGTTCAACACCAGCCTTTACAAGATAATGCCTTTGGATCCTCAAAGTGGTGACTGATTTAGGCAAAGTTTCTCATTCTTGAACACCCCTTCATCCTGTGCTGTTCTGCTCCCCAAAATCTCACAGGGTTTGAAATGTTCCCCCAATAAACCAGCCCACTGGTGGTAAACCTATCCAAAACTAATTTGGCTTTGTGTTTGCTTATGAACTTCATCATTAAAGCACTGCAAGTTTTGAAGATAACTGAAACACGCTCTGGAAGGCACAGCCCCAAACAATCTTTGAGAAACACAAAAAGCACTGGCAGATCAGGAGTTGTTTATTCCAAAAAACACTCAGAGCTGAGAGGGACAAGAGGTGAAACATAAACAGTGGGAGCCTGGATGCAATTCCCCAGGGTTTTATTTCTGGCAGTAGAGAAACACCCAAGTCAAGTGTTGCAGAAGCCTCCAGAGTGTGAATAGCCATGGCTGGGTTCCTGATCTACCATGAACAAACCCTGTTGTTTAGTGCACAAGGAAGGGGAAAGAAAATATTGGCAGAACACAGATGGCATTAGCTGGAGCCTCTCAGTGCCATTTGGTGGGTGTATGAAAATAACACTTGTTCCCCAGATAACACTTGTCACCAGTCACAGATGCACCAAAACTGGCTGAACCTTGGAAGTGAAGGATGAGCCTGGAGAGACAGGACAGGGGCAATGGCTTAAACTGAAAGAGAGTAGGTTTAGGTTGGGTGTTAGGAAGGAATTCCTCCCTGTGAGGGTGAGCAGGCCCAGGACTGGAATCCCCAGAGAAGCTGTGGCTGCCCCAGCCCTGGAAGTGTCCAAGGCCAGGTTGGATAAACTTGGAGCAACCTGGTCTGTGGACGTTGTCCCTGTTCATGGCAGGAGGTGGGATGAGATGAGCTTTAAGGCCCCTTCCAACCCAAACCATTCCACGTTTCCATGACCCAACACTGTGAAACCAACAGGTTTTTAACCTCCTACCACCCACCCTGAGCTCATCCCCCTCCAGCTGCAGAGCACAGCACCCCTGCAAGGCAGCTCCTCTCTCACCACAACCACCACCAAGGAGCTTTTCTCTAAACAACCTAAAAGCAGGCAGGTTCATCTCACATGCCAGAACACATTCTGAGCAGGGCCAGCACCAGCACATGTCCCTTCCCTCCCATCTGCTCTGGGGACACGGCAGGATGGGGACACACATCACTTGGGAAGGGAGGGAAAAGGTGGAAATTGAGGCCAGCTGCCTTTGGAAAGCTCTATGTAGGGCAGCAACAGATAAAGGCTCCACCGGACACAAAACCAAGGAGCATTTTGCAGTTACACAATGCCAGGGCAATTTTGGGAAGAGGTATTTATCTCTGGATTAAAAGGAAGTGTGGAAGTTTAGGGGGGGTTAACATGAAGTAAAATATACATGTATAAAACTGGAAACAGGAGTACACAGAGCTGATGAAAAATGTTGGCAATTACTAGGGGACCACACAGCTCATTATTTTCCACCAAATACTGCTTTTTCTTCTCTGTATCTCATTACATCTATAGACATTCTCAGCCTGTGCATGATTTCCATGCAATGACAGCATTTTAAGTCAGTTTTCTGCCCTGCACTGGTAGCAAAAAAGCTTGCACAGCCTAATAAATTGCCTACAACCTTAAGGAGTTTTTAAAACTAAAATCCTTTTGAGTAAACTAGTCAAACTTTCAGACTCCAGCTTCACACACCCCAGTATCAGATATGATTACAGTAATACATGGCACGCAGAGAAAAATCCATTAACCATGGGAATACAGTCAGGAGAATTACAGTGAGCAGGGTTTGCTCTGATAATGCCAAGTATTTTAATACTCTATTATTAAATAGGAGAACAGCAAGGCACAAAGGCCTGTACAGCTGTTTCTGATATAAGATCAGACACTGAAGGAGATATGAGCAGAACTCAAATGATTTAAAATAATGAATGGGTTTCAAATAAAAGGCAAACATAACCATTTCCTTCAACTTAACAGTGGGGGAGAAAAATGCAAAAGAACTTTCCACAAGAGAAGTTTGACCTTCTCTATTATCTATGGAGACTTTCCTCTCTTCCCTTTGATTTATTTTCTTGAGACCTGAAAAAAAGCACTGAACAGATCAACAATCTGCTGTGTGTTTATGAAGATTTGCTATATTTTGAAGTGATATTTTAATGCTCTGTTCTTCTCCAGATCCCTCCCCACCCTTTGCTGGGAGGCTGCATGTATCCTACTCAATTCATGGGAAACATGGAGTGTTTTACAACTTTCTGAAGCAACTAAGACTCACTGCAGAGAATTTGCTTTAAATTCCCACAGTGCCTCTCTTGCAAATGTGGCCCAGGATTTCCCTGCCTTTATGATCATGAAATCCAACCATCAACCAGCACCACCACAGTGTTCACCACTAGCCCATGTCCTCAAATGCCAAATCCATGTGTTTTTTAACATTTCCAGGGATGATCACTCCACCACCTCCCTGGGCAATCTGTTTTAAAACTTTTCAACCCTTCCCATGAAAGATTTTCCTAATATCCAGTCTAACCCTCCACCAGCCAGTACGGCGACACCAACAGGCTCAAGCATGTTAAAAGAGTGTGTTACAACAATCTAAAGGCTCAAAACAACAATTGTAACACACAAACATGTTAAAAAATATTAAAAGCACAGGGTTGTGTTAATAATAGCACTTTAATAAAGCTTTTTAATTACGCATTCAAGGCCGTGCTGAGTTTTAATCACTGAGCAACTCATTACACTGCAGGGGCTGTGCAGGGTGAGTTGTATCTGTCACTGCAACACTTGTATTGTAAAGTCAAATACAGGCATTCCAGCCCTGAAATCAGAGTCCTCTACAGCTGTCACAGGTTACAATAATACATAAATCATTTAGCCTGCTTTTAATCGAGGAGTGCAGCACAACAACAGAGTAACCTGAACAACAGAGGTGCTTTTCCTCAGGCTAACCGTGGCTTGTTATTTTTAATACACAGTCTCCCATTCATTCCCTTAAATTTACAATGTGACATTTTAATTTATTCACACTAGGAAAAAAAAATGATTTAACGAGACAGCAAACAAACCCATTTGGTCTGGAAAGCACAATTAACATCTGCAACTGAACAAAACGCTCCTCGAGTCCCCAAACTGATCAAATATTAATGCTCCCCTCTGGAAATCTGCAGCTGATGCTCAAATTCAAACTCAGTGACGTTTAGTGAGGATTACTCCATGTCCCAGCCCCCCAAGGGATGCACAGAGGGCACCTGGGCAGGTTGAGCTGTCCATGCCTGTGTTTGCCCTGCCACAGCCCCCCATTTCAGCTGGGACTTGTGTCTAACACACCATGGCTCATTGCTTAAGCACCATGCAGCTCTCCAGAATGACACATTTCACTCACATCCCCAAAGAAAAATGTCCTTGCAGCTGCTCGGCGTTACACAAGCCATTTAATCTGCTTGGGACTTGGCACTGCTTCCCCAGCAGAAGGGGACATGTTCACATGCCAAGACCTTTTTATTTTTGGGGGGAGGGGGGTGTTTTTTGGAGTGTTCTGATTAGAATAGAACTTATGCAAATCACAGACAGGTTTATTTTTAGCCTGCTTTCCATAGGAAGCAAGACATGCAATTACACTCTGCATAATTTCTAGGCCCACTAACCTATTTCAGTCTGGAGTTTGGCAGAGCAGAAGCCTGACAAAGACACTCCACTGACAGAGATGCTGGATGGCTCTTCTCCTGGACCAGACAGTCCCCTTGGGTGACCATCCAACATGGCAAACACAAAATGTTCCAGCAGAGGTGTCCTCCAGCTGCACTCATGAGCAGGAGCTGAACCCATTAAACCAATTTATACAACAGCAAATTGGGCTCTCAAATACCACCCCAAAAGCTTTCTCGTGCTTTCAGCTCTTGTAAGAGAGTGGTTCATTCCCACAGAGAAATGTCACCAAAGGGTTTTTTGGGTATAGAGCCCTGCTGAGCTCCTCACCCCCCTGTTACTGCAGGACCCCCTGAGCACACAGGGAAAGCAGCAATTCCTGCCCCAACAAACACGAGTCATTATGCAGCTTTTAGGAAGGAATTGGAGCTTCCCCAACCGGCTTTTCCAGGAGCTGGGGAAGTCCCAGCAGTGGCAGGGGTGGGATGCAGCATTCCCCATGGGTGCTTTTGCAGGGAGAGGCAGCTGGGCAGTAAATCCACAGTGCAGATCCCTGGCTGTGCCTTGCCACAGTCCCAAGGGCTCCCAGGAACCTGGAAACACCGATATCCACGTGCCAGCTCAGCATTCTGATCAAACCCACCGTGCCATTGCTCAGAGACAGCTCAGTTTCATTGGCAAACACTCACCCTGCAGCTCTCTCTGCACGATGTGGACACTCAGTGAACTCAATCCCTGCAGCTCCAGATGTGCCTCAGCCATGACTTGATGTCAGAGCCCAGGGAGGCTTCACAACACCCAAGGGCTGGGGGCACCCCAGTGACCACCACAGCAGCCCAGTAAGAAGAGAGGAGGAGACATCCCTGTGCCCACAGGCTCTCTCACTGGTGCCCTCTTTGCACAAGCACAGCTGGAAGGAAACAGGTTCACATTCCCCAGATGTTTCAATGTATTTCTCAGCAAAACCAAGCTTGGTATAGAAAAGTATCAATGCTGACACTTTCAATGCTGGGACAAACACCACTGCAACTCGTGGATTGCCTGGGCCTTGCTGTTGTAGAAAGATATGACAAATACTTTGTCTCAAGACAAAACCAGCATTTAGTATTTATTGTGGTTAACTTACACCCTTACAGATCTTACATTATGTAAAATTTTCCCACTGCAGCTTTACAGTGAGTGTACCCAACTCAGTGTTACTCCACTGTCAGCTAAGCATGAGGAAACAGCTCAAGACCAACCAACACTGTTCAAAATACTTTTAAAATCTCCCTAATCAGAAAATACAGCAACTCTCTTTCACCTGTGTGATGTCAGACAAGTGAGTGTTCCATCATTTACATGGCACTACATTTATATGTGAAAAGTACCAACAAAAGAGGGCCAGGAGACTCATCCTGGGGGTCAGGACCAGCAAAGCACATCCAGGGACAGGAGGAAGCTCCTGCCTTGCTCTGTCCCATCCATCAATCTCACTGGTGTCACTGAATCAACTCCAATTCCATCATAACCCAATTCTGCAGGGAAGCTTCTGTTCATGGCCATCACAGCACACTGCTGAAGTAATCAAGTCAGAGAAGACCATTTCCCCATGTCTTAAGTTAATCAACATGCAATATTAAAAATGAAAGGAATTTCTCTTTCCGCTTGCACAGCATATCCTGTTATTTCATCACTATTCATTTATAAGATTTATTTTCAGTTATGGCACCCAGGATTTTCAATTAACGATGAAATAGGGCTTTCTCTGAGCGGTGCACATGCGAGGAGCTGGATGCCAGCACAGAGAACTGCTCAGCCTTTGGGATCCAGCTGCTTTCTAGTGAAGTACAAGCAGAAGCTGGGCTTGCCCAGGCAGCGCTGGCACATCCCAACCCAGCTCTTCCCTGCAGGAACCCAGGGCAGAGCAGCCAACCTGGCACAGCAACGTTGGACGTGCCAAGTGACGAGCTCCAAACATGTCCTGGGAGAGGGGCAAGTCATGCCACGGAGCCACAGCTCATGCACACAGCTGGCAGAGCTGCTCCCCTCCACTGCTTGGCACAGCAAGCTGAATTTCTAGCAAACTCAGGGGCTGACAGAATCCTCCTCCTTACAGATGCAGTTTCACTTGCAAATCCACCCAGCAGGAAATCCTGCCTGGAACCACCCCTGTCACCTGAGCAGCTCCTGTGGCACTGCACAACCTTCAGGTCCCTCCAACCCAAACTGTTCTGTGAATCTCAGTGCTCATTCTGGATTTTGTAAACACACTTTTGATGCAGTAAACCCCCCTTACATCCACGTGCTAAACATCAGTGCTCACAATTTACACGATTTCTCCCCATTTCCTCTTCAAACACGTATTACCTGTGATGAGGAACTGGGCAGAGCAGCACAGTTGTGCTGTTTTGGGGGACAGCAGGAGCACAAAAGGCTTTAAAGGGGTACAAAGGGAAGGACAACTGTTCACAGCCCAGCATACACTCATTTATTTCTCTAAAGGGAAAATAAAAAAAGCATTGCAGAGAATTATTCCAGAGGGCAGGCAGGTAACTGCAGCCTCAGCTCGAAATTACATAGCCAGGAGGTCAGAACGATCTTTATCTTCCTCCTTTGTACTCACTCACCCATGGATACAACAATGGCAATGCCACTGCAGGAACACAGTTAACTTTACATTTTAAAGGTTAATTTTACATGGCTGTGTGTCTTTTTTTTTTTTGTTAATACCTTCTGGCCAAACACCTCCATGTAACAGCAGGTAAAAACCCCACAGCACTAATGGTTATTTCCCTTTATTAGCAATTTTAGGTTCAAACATCTACAGTGCAGCCTTCCTGTCATTTAAATCACACCATACCCCATGCTTAGAAAACAGAAATGTTATATTTGACAACTAAAGGGTTAAGGACTTCCAAATTCAGCTCAACTGACCTTGGTGTGACTTACCACAACACAGTCAGCTCTTCAGCAACACAGATGGTTGAACTGATGCTGCCAATGTTTTAAGCTCAGAAAATGCTCCTTTTTCTTTTTTTTTTCCCCCTCCTAAATTATTATTATTATTTCCCCATGCTGTGTTTACTGTTTTACATATATACTCTGCCTGCCAAGGAATTGTTAACTAATCACCATGAGATTCATTTTGTTAGCACACAGCTGGGTACTTGGTCATGCAACATCTGCTTCTCTGCATTTCTTCTTTTTCTTATCTCTCAGTGGTTTGTAAGAAAAGGGTCTCAATGGAGCATGTCAGGCAGTATGTGGAAAAAGAAGCTGGTAACTAATAGTTATTAAAACATAAACCTTCAGATTAATTATGGACTCACAGAATCATAGAAATACCCTGAGCTAGAAAGGACCCACAAGGACCATGAAGTTCCAAGTCCTGGCCCTGCAAAAGTCAACCCCAAAATCCCAGCATGTGTCTGAGAGCACGTCTGAGGATGGGAAGCCCACCTCCAGCAGACATGAGACAGGTAAGAGACCTTATTAAAAAAGGAGAATATAATAGAAATCAGAAATATGATGATCTTTTAAGAAATGCTTCTGCAATAAAGTGCTCACAGCATCAACATTTGAGAGACTGGCAGATTAAAGAAGGGCAAATAACCTATTCATTAAAAGGTTAAATCTAGTTTTCTTAGCCAGAAGGTACTGAACATTAAAGCAAACTTGTTCTTTCATTGCCACCTATGTCAACTTGCAAGCACAGAGCACAGGTCAGTTCTGCAGCAGGCTCAGCTGGGGCTGGCATGTGTGAGTGTTTGCTCACCTACAGAGAGGTCATTCCACCTGGGGAACACCACAGCTCTATTACCAATTATTTCTGACTTCAGAACAAACTTCTCCCACTACTCTATGCTATAAACTAGACAAAGCAGAGACAAAAAGCACAGAGAGCAGCTCTGGTTTTACTCCACAATTTCCAAGTCTGGAAGCCACGTACAATCATGCTTAAAATCCTTAAACCACCTGACTTGAGCAAGCCCTGAAGGGCTGTGGCTGCAGGCAGGCACAAATGGCACAATCACTCATGGCCACCTTCCAAGCCACCCACTCTCCTTCTCCCAGTCCAATTAATGACCACAAAACAAACACATCAGCACTGAACAAGAAGCAAAGTCTAGAGACCAGGACAGCAAACAACTGCTCCTCAGCAGGTGCCTGTGACAACTGTCTGGCTGAAAGGTTATTAAATTCACTGAGTAACTGGCTCCAGTTGCTTTCAGTTTCAGTTAAGACTGCCCAGGGATGTGCTGGACTCATCAACCCTGGAAGAGTCCAAAAATATGCAGACATGGCACTTGAGGACACGGTTTAGTGGTGAACACAGTGGTGGATTGATGGTTTGACTTATCTTACAGCTCTTTTCCAGCCTTAACAATTTCATGATTCTGTAACAGTGTTTGCCCCCTATAATTTCAGCATGAGGTGGATGTTGTAAAGCAAAATAATAATGTTGTAGAGGCTGAGACAGAAAGGGTCCTCAGTTACAATAATAGAAGTTTCTCTGCTCTCGGAGCTCTCAGATTCCGCTCGAGAAGCTGCCAGTCAGTGTCTTCATGCAGCTGTCTCCAAAGGCTGGAGTCATTTATATCTGCTTAAAGAACTCACTGAATTCAAGGCTGACACAGAAATGGAATTCTCTTAAGAAAGCACTTCAAATAAAGAGACAGCTTTGAAGGCAAAGCCAAATGTAATTTCTGTTCACAATCGACCAGAAGGCGGCTCTGGCTGGATGTACAGCCCAACAGGAACACCCAAAGTGACAGCACCGAGTCTGTGCCTGCATTTATTGCATCATTCCTTTCCTGGCATCCCTGTCTGACAGGGGAAGTTCTGCAGGAACCTCTCTGAAATGCTTTGCTGTCACCAGAGTACAGAGCAGATACTTGTTACCCACAGGAGATGGTTCTGATTAAAACACTCATTCCAGGATAAGAGTTAAGAGAAGGAGGAGTTTTCAAAGGTTTGTTTGAATACATGTATATGATATATAACATTTTATCAATGTAATAAAACACACAGCTAGGTGATGAAAAACCACCCTGCACCTACAAGCATAAGAACTACCTGGAGCTAATCTGACAGCAGGTGCCTGTCCTAACCACGTTCATCAGCTCACAAATCTGTGAGTGCAACGTGGTCAAGACCCTTCTCAGTTCTGCTTGTCACACGGAGTCAGAATCAGGCAGCAATTACATGGAGAGCACTTGATTGTTACTAAACAAATCCATTTAAACTCCCAAATTCACTGCTCAGTCCCCACTGGCAGGTCTGCAGCAGCAGCAAAGGAAAGGAACCAGATTTCTTGCTGTTCAAACAAATCACAGGACAGAACAGAGATTAGCTTGTCTTTACCTGCCAGTTTAAATTCTTATTAAGAGACTAGCAGGGCTTTCCTTTAGGCACTGTCAGAGCCATCAGGTGGAGCCAAGGCTGGGCTGTGTGTGCAGCACATCCACACCTGCCCAGCCCTCTGCACACCTGAGGGTCTGCAGGGCCTGCAGAGGGGCAGCTGCATCCTCTGGGACTCCAAAACACCCCACTGCAAGTCAAGCATGCAGGTTGGGAACAGTCTTTGCAAGGCAAAATTGCAAATATCCTCTGCTTCTCAACTCCTTCAGCAGCAGCTCTGAGGTCCAGCCAAGCCTGCAGGCACCGCCTGAATTTCCTGGGTTTGAATCAGATGCACTTTGTTACTTCAAAAAGCAGGTTTTATTTTTATCTCCACTTATTTGTGAAATACCAGAAAAGCCTCACATTTTGCATTTCAAACTTACATTGCCAGGTAATAATGAATGCTAAATCCTTCCAGGCCACTGCAAGTCTGAAGACAGCACCCACTTTTCGTGTCCCAATTTCAAATCCTTTAGGTAGCATAGAAAGTTCTGTCAAAGAACTGGGGTTTTGTTTGAAAACATTGTTTTTCTTTGCCATTTCCTTAATACCCACCATCTCTGCAGCCACACACCGGGGAGAGCAGCAGCTCTCTAAAGAATACAGTTCCATAGAAAAAAGCAAATCCGATGTATTTGCCAAGAGGCAATAAATAAGGATTTCAGAACAACAAATTTTATGCTGCCCGAAGGTGATTCAACAAAGCAGAAAGTGATTTAAGTCCTTTCTCTCTTTGCTGCCTCTCACCCACTGCAAGAAAAAACAGCTCACAGAAAGAACTTCCTCATGTAAAAGCCCTTTTACTATTCCTACAGCACGACACTTCACATTACGGAGGGGAGTTTGATGCCTGAATGGAAGAATATCCTATTTTTAGTAGACTTTTCACTGAGGGAACAGTTGGTAGTTCTGAATAGCTTGGAACTCCCCTCTGGATGTACTACAGGCACTTGTGTACAAGTACACACTGATAAAAGGTTAATGATGACCCCAAAGATCCCGTCCTTGGGGCCAGCACTGCCCTTGAAGGGTTATGGATGTCTGGGGAAATAGTTCCATTTTAAGCAGTGTCCAGCCCCATCCACACTGCAGTTTCCATGTTCTTTCCAGGTCCCCTCCCTGTGCAAAGGCCAGGGAAAGTCAATAAGCTCCTGCTTCCTACCTGACACACCTGCTTCACCTCTTTTTGTTATGTAATTTGTGCTAAAATCAGACTGCTGCGTGGCCAAAGTTTATTAGATCTATTCTTATTAAATCACAGCACTGCCCCAGTGTTCTCCAGCCTCCAGAGAGCTCCAGCTCTCAGGATGTGGGAGAAAGAACTGCTGGAGTAACACAAATTCTTCCAGTGCTTTTTGAGGAGGCAACTGCCAGCTCTGGTGTCAGACAGCCCGAAATGAGGAGCTGTGCAAATCACTTACCTATGCTCATGTTCAAACAACGTGCTGAGAATGTTGTTTCAACAATAAAAACACCTGTGATTTACAAATATTTGTAACTCTGGGTTCAAACCACACCTGGAGTCCAAGTAAACCAAGGGCACCCAGCAGGACTGAGTGACACCTGCTGAGGGGGAGATGCCAAAGGCCACCTGAGCTGTGCCCTTGGGCCATCCCCCTGCTCTTGGACACTTTAAAGGAGTTAAGAGACATCCCTGGCTACGGAGGACCCACATATTCTGAATTATTTTGTGGAATAGAAAGAAATAGCACACAGTACAGCATAAACAACATTCACTCCACTGCATTTATTTGCTATTCTGATGAACATTAAGCACCCTGCCCTAATGAATTCCTTTAAGTACGAGGCAGCATCTCCTAATGAGCATTAATTAAACTTTTCCAGCATCTCTACCTTCACCAGAGAAAAGTAATTACTCACTGCTGTCCTACAGAGAGGGAAATAAAATCCACAGGATTAGGTTTTTTTAGACTGAGTAAGTAGGGCAGAGAGGAAAGCCTGCAATTTAGAGGCAAGTTGTGTAGTCCGTAATTCCACACGAGCAATACTCCAGGCCTTGGATTGAGGCAAACACTTTTCCTGCTGCCTGCAAACCAACCACAAAATGGGGTTTAATAATAGCACCAGGTCTGGCAAGGGCATAACTATTTGTCTTTTTCAAAATTCCTAAGAGGACACAGCAGAAGCTGTTACCTCAGCTGTTCTGCATGGTTTAACCCCCAGCAGCACACACCCACGGAGAACAATCTTTTACTGATATATATGGCACGTTAATGCTTCTATAATAAACCATTTAACAGAGGTATGTGCACGAGAGGCATGTGAAGATGTCCCATCTTAGGTCACAGAGTCATCACAGAATGGTTTGGGTTAGAATAATGGGTGACAACTTGTATTTATTAATACAAGAGTTGTTTATAGAGCAGCGACCGACTCTCGGTACGAAACAAAACCACAGCAATGTCGTCAAACTTATGTCATGAGCATTTTCTGCATATGTCAAACACGAGTCACTCAAGTTCACATTCCAAACATCATCTGCCAGGGAAGAGCTGTCAACTCAAAGGCAAGCCAAGGCAATATATGTCTCACAGCACTCCTCAGCACTGGAACACCACATTTGGTGATTGCTGGGACATCCCCTCGATGGCACCCACCGTACCAAGCAGTTCTCACAAACAACTTCTCCCTGCACCAAAGCATTTCCAATCTAATCTCACTGCAAAGAAGATTAGTGAAATTAGTGAGAGGGAATAGTTGCAGCAACAGAGGTAAAAATACTTCCCTGGCACTTTTGGTCAGCTGATTTCTGAGGAATTCTTTAGACCAATAAAGGATGAAACAAGCCATTAAACATCATTCCCTGGGATTAATAAAGGACTCTGCCTCTCTTTTACATAACAGGATTCTGAAACTCCCCCCATCCCCCCAAGTACATGCATTAGGAGGAAATCATTTCTACAAACCTAAAACTTTAGGGCTTAGTTATTTCCTGATAGTTCTGTGGTTTTAGAGGAAATAAACTGGATGTTAATCCTCTTGCATTTAATGAGAAGTACCAGCACACCCTGCTGCTGTTTGTTGCAACAAGGTCACGGCAAACCAAGGCAAAGTTGTACACACTGGCAATGAAACCTCAAAGGGGGGGAATGCCTTAAGTGGTTTGGGTGTTACTGTTGTCTAGTCAGGAAAAAACTGTATCAAAAGAGCTTTAAAATCCCCAGAATTGAAATCATAGAAAAGTGTCACAGATTTTTCACAGAAATCACAGCGCAGGAGGAAAACATTTATCATCAGATTGACTTACAAAGAGTTCAAATCATTTGCCAATGGGTTTATGCTTTGGTTTTTAATAATGTCAGGAATATATTAATAATGTCCCCAGCTGCAGGACAGAGCTGGTGGGCAAAACCAGCTGTGCAAACACCCGAAACAGGCCAGACAGAGCACACAGCCCTCACTTCTGTTTCACCTGTATTTTTGCTGTCATCTTGCAGGGAAAAGCAAAACTTACCTAAAGACTGGCACTTCTGCTTTGTGTTTTGATTAGTTTTAGCCCAGACTCACTAAGCCTTATCCTGGACACCCTTGTTCAGAAGCCAAAATGCACCCCCAAAACACTCTTCCCAAAGTCTGGCTAAACTACAGCAACTATTGAAGAGATACAATACTTTCAAAGAGGTTTCTTTACTAAACTAGACAGCAAACCACCCAGACATCTGAAGATTATAACACAAAATCCCAGAATAGTTTGGGTGGGAAGGGACCTTAAAGCTCATCTTGTTCCTGCCATGGGCAGGGACACCTCCCACTAGCCCAGGTTGCCCAAATATATATTCATTTTATCACCTTTAAGTTCAATTTGTTAAAGCCATCGCACAAACAAAAGCTTTGTCTATTTTTTTTATAACTTTTACTACCAGTCTTAACCACCACAGGAATTTCATTTTGATGAAACATTTAAGAAGACCAAATGGGTTTAAAACAGGTCTTGGCTACACAAAACTTGGTGACACCTAAAAATGGAGACAAACAAGTTGAAAGCTACTGCTCTAGAGGAAAAGCTACTTTCTACCCTGTGTTTGCACTAACAACTTAATTTGATAAACTACATCACTGTATCAAACAGTAATTAAGCAGCCACTTCAGATGGAATTTTTTCTCTCATCTGTTCTTTCATCAACATGAAAGTGGATTTCATTTGAACATCTTTCTTCCAGCTGATCACAACAGTGGTGTTTATGCCACTGTGCCCTGCTCCTGCCTTGGCTGGGGGGACCTGCCAAGAGGGCTCTATGCTGGCATTCCAGATCCATCAGCGTTCCATTCTGGCACCGAGGTGACACCAATAGCTGGTTCTTACCCTTCAGCTCAGCACCCCCTCCCCTGCCCACCCAGCCACAAGCTGCAGAAACACCTTGTGAGACCCTGGCCAGCCCAAGGGGGGATCCAAAAAGACATTCTGGAGAGGATTCCAGCTGGGCACTGCAGAAGAAACCATCCAACACAGATTCCCAGAGGCAAAGCCTGGGGCTGGCCATGCTCATTCCCCACACCAGCACATCCAACAAGAGCGATGGGCCCTTCCAAAGGGCAAACAGATGAATCCTGACAAAACAATTCCCAAATTGCCTGCCAGGCCCTCTCCTGCATGCTAAACCAGTCCCTCTCCCAAGGGCCACAATTTGAATCCCAAAGCACAATAGCCAACACTGAATTGCTCTCAAAACACAACTGCAAAGCAATCTGAGTCCAAGTGAAATTAATTTCCCCCTAAACCCTTTATCAACAGAAACCTTTGGCAAAGGCAGAGGGGGCACTTCAGCAGAACTCGGCACTAAACACATTCCTTTCTGTTCTCTACATTCAAAGTGTGATGTACAGCCCAAACCACCCAGAATCCATGGTTATTTTCCAGAGCAGTTCCTGGCACACGACTGCACAGATCTCCCAGCTCATACTTCTAAAACTCAAAGTGGCCTTTGGTGTTCTTCCCAGCTCAGAGGAACTGGCTGACACTTCATACCCCTAACTGATTACCACGATGTAAAAAGCAACTGTGACATAAAAACCACTCTTTTTCATTTCTAAGACATGAGATCTTTATTCATATTTTCACTCCAAAGAAGTGAAATGCCTGATAGCCAGACCTTTAGTGCAGTGGGTGAGGAAGGAGCTGCTTCTTTCTCTCTACAGTGTTTAGTCTGTGATGCACCTTGAGGTGAAATCTTCTAGAAAGTGTTTTTATGCAAACCTGTAATGGTCTGTATTCAGCTACTGAGTGTTGTAAATCAGCAAGCCAAAAATGCAGGATGGAGTAAACATCACCCTGATTCACAGGACAAGCTTGTCCTCACACCCTCTCTCCGAGTGCCACACTCCTCAGCCCCAAACACAAACACAAGGCTGTATTTACAGGCCAACAAAGGATGGGAGGACTGGAAGTGTTCAAAGACACCTTGGATGGGGCTTGGAGCAACCTGGGCTAGTGGGGCCCATGGCAGGGGATGGGATGAGATGAGCTGGAAGGTCCCTCCCAGCCCAAACCATTCTGTGGGGTTGGTTCTATGATTGCCATGTTCCAGCTTCACCCAAAAAGCCCAGGACACATTCCCACCTCAAGCTGGGCACACCCAGAGGGGAGGGATTTCACCCTGCCAGAGGTGTCTGTAGGTGCAGGGCTTCCACCAACAAAACCATAAAGCTATAAATAGCACCCAGCACATCAGGGAAGCATTCCCACGTCTCCAGTGCCAAGGTACACTGGGACCAAACTGGAAAAGCCCTGACCATCTGGGCCTTCCCACACGTGGTTATTAATTAGCAGGTACAAGGCACCAGAATAGCAAGTGCTACAAGGCAAAGTTCACACGATGACTGGCCCCTGTGAACCCAACTCTGGCACGTCACACGTCTGAGGATGTTTCCTGCTGTCAGGAACTGCCTGTTGTGGGTTATGGTCTGGTATTTGTGCCATGAGAGAAGAGCAACAAACTCCTAATCCTGCTCTTTTGTGCTGTTAGTGCCACTAAATTCCTTTGTGTTGGAATTCCACCTTTCTCTGTCCCACACACAAGAGTTTTTCCAGGCTGGTGATCCCTTTCTCCATATCTCCTCTACTTCTGTCTCTCTGACATAAAGGGAACAGTTATCCTCAGAGTACTCCCCCCATTCCCACTGGATCTGACACCTGTGCCACAGCAGAGACACAGCGATGGCCCCAGCTTTGTACAACAACTGTGGCTGCAGTCAGATTTTGGGTTAGGCTCTCACATCAGGGCAAACCAGCGTGGATTTCATGTTTCACTAGTTGCAAATGCAGTGGGTGTAAGAGGAGGAAACTTCAGGAACAGATAATTCACACAATCACATTAACCCTATTGATTGCCTTTACCACCTTTTCGAAAGAATACTGCATTACCATGCAGATGGAAAATGCATTTCCAGACTCCAAAACCCAGGATAGTTCTGATGTTTATAGAGCATCCCCAATCCATATTCATCAGACACCAGCTGCCAGGCTGATTGTATTTATCACCAAAGTCAGTAATGAAACAGCAATGAAGTAGAACAAAATAAGAACCACTATTCAAGTGTGTCACAATCTGATAGAGCTACAATTCAAGCTTTACTTCTTTTACACGGGTAACTCCAGAGACATGGCAATTCAGAGCTTAGATGATTTCACTTTTTAACTGTGCCTCAGGAAAATTATTTACAATGGATGAAGCTTTACAAACTATTCAGGAAGTGAGGTGTGACACAGGATGGATAGTAAACACACTAGTGATTTTCAATTTGAGAAGTTACATTCAACTGAGAGCAATCACCAATTCATAAAAAATTACAGGCTTGAGAATCATACATATTGAATAGTGGCTTTAAGCAAGCTTTTTTTAAACGTGGCTCTGAGAACACACTTTAAAAGCTCGCTGTCAGAGGAAGCCCAGAGTTATAACTAACAACCTGGGTGTGCTTTAGCCATGAAATCACACTTTCCTCATAAAGCCATTCCTTTAACAGGCTGTATTTCCATAGGACAATAAAAGCACAGTGGCACAAGCCTGAACAAAAGACTGCAGTGATTGTTTCATACTGAAAGCTGCACCTGAGGAGCTCACAGGACACGGACTGTGTGCCACCACCTCAAACAGCAGCACTGGGACAGCTTTACACCGGTTTTCCACCAGCAGTTCCAACTCCCTTTACTCCATGAGTGCCTTTTCAGTCTCCTTGACAAACACCTTTCCTAGGATGCTCCCCTTTTCACCTTAAACACATGGTCTTGCTTTAAAACTAATCAGCTTGGAATCCAGCCCATCATATCCCAACTGCTGCTGGAAAGCCACCTGGGAGCTGCTCCTGCTGAGGGCCCAACAAGGATTAATTTAACACAAATTCAAACATCAATTAACAAGAGACTGAATTGCTTAGATTTCTGATGATGACACAACAGATCAACCCAACTTCTGCAATCTCCCCACTGCATTTTCCCCTGTTCTGTTCAGAACAAAACATAAAATTCACTCCTGAATACAGAGAGCTCATATTTTTCTTGATTCAAATCTAGTACTCTCAGGAATACCATCGCTTTGAAGAAGAAAATTGCTCTTGTTCAGGGAACAAGAAGTGATTTAACTAACGGCCCATGAACACGACAAGATATTTCTTAAAAGGAAGCATCATGAATTAAAAACAAGAACCAGAAGAATGAATTCAAAGACCTTAAAGCAGAGCAACAATGAAAACTACAGTAATTTTTTCAGCTGTCGATTTGAATGCACAATCCTTGTCATATTTTAAGATTTTTTTTTAAATTATCAGCTAAAAAGTATTTTGAAGCAGATGTTTCAATAACCAAGAGGCACAGTACATTGCAAGTTACATGAGCACAGCCTGTTTACTTCAGAAGTTTCCAAAAAGACAGTTTAAAGTGTCTTTCTTTTATCAAGGCAAAATGGAACTTCTTTAAAAAAATTAAGGACATTGTATCTTCTGAGAGTGATAAAACCCAGCGTTTCTCTACAACCAGCTGGCATTTCATTAAAGCCAGCCAGGAACTGAAGAGCCATACCCAGACAGAAATTATGAAGATGAAATCTGCTGTTGAAATCACGACTTCTAATAAAGGTTCATCTTTATTTCATTCTTGCCTTCGTTCAGAGCAGAGAAAGTCTCCTGCCACTGCAGAGTAGCAACAAAATTACATTTCAAGTATTTAAAATAAGTTCTCTCCTGACATGGAATCTTAAGGTTGGGGTTTGATAAAAACCCCACATGTATGGAAGAATTTAAATCAAATTAAATCTACCTGAACAAGAAAATCTCCTTCCAGGAACAACTGGAATAAAAGTGTTTGTTGAGTCGTAGTAAAAACCTGATTCCCCTACAGGAGGGGACAGGGAGGAGGTGAATTTGGAGAACACCAACAGCACCACCTGCCCTGCCACCAGCTCCAGGTAAATGCCTCACTCTGCACTATCCCACAAGGTGCCTCCTGAGAGACATCAAGGAATGGCACAGGGAAGAGAATGGCTCTCCTGAAGGGAACAGAAAAGTACAAATTAGTCACAGAAGCCACATGAGGCCTCGTTATCATCTGAAATGAACACACCAAGACAGAACAGAATCATCAGAAGGCATTTATGGTGTGATCAGGAACACAGAACTCATCACAGTAAAACTCGACCAAAGCAGGGTGTGGAAGGGAAAGGCAGTAAGGTCTCTGCCAGCAGCAATATGTTTATATAAAGAGGAATATGAGAAGCAAGATTTTAGATTACATGCTCACCCTGATAGGCAGTGGTATTAGTGTTTGAGAGTCCTCTGCATCCACACACCTGAGATGCAGCTCTCAGAGTGAGAGAGCACAGCTTTAGAGACACACCAGCCTCCAGCAGCCAGCATTTCCCTTCAGTTTTCTTTGCCAAGCCAGCACATTTGTCTTCTGCCCCCTTTCATGGATACCCTGCACATTCATTACAGCAGCCCTGGATGCTCTGGGGTTTTTCTTAGCGTGGTAAAATGATCCCAACTTTCCTTTCTGGTACAGAATGGGTCTGTTCCCCTTGAACTCTCAAGGAGGGAGGGCAGCCCCCACCAACACCCACCAAGGGCTCCTCGGATCTCCCAAGTAACACATTCCTGTGCTCCACCATCCCGGGCTGGCCTGCTGCCAGCTGTCACAGAAACGCAGAATTAGGGTAATGCCTTTCCTCAGAGAGGCAAAATGATCCTGGTGTGTGTGCTCAGAGCTCTGGTTTAACACAGCACATTTAGAATTCAGCCGATTCTGTGAAAAGAGCGCTGCCTTAATTGCCAAACATGCAAATGTTTACCCCCACATGGAGGCTTTGTGCCTACCTCGAGCACAAGAGGAAATGTAAATGAATCTCCAGATACTCAGCTTCGAGTGTTGTGTCTCAAGTGCTGAATCCTGATCTGAGTCACTGGATTTGTCAGCACCGTTTTCATTCATTCTGCTCCAGAAAAGGGACCCCCAAGCCCGAGTGGAAACATTGCCATTAACTCCTGTCAGCAGCACAGGCATTAGGGATTGATCACAGTCACGTGAGCAAATGCATCCAGCAATAAGTTGTCTTGTAAGCTTGTATTAGATTTTGATCAGGAAGATAAGGCCTTGCTGGCTTGCAGCTCCTCGAGTCCCAGGAGCATCACATGATGCAGGCAAAGTCAGACTCACAAAGAACCAGCTTTATACCCACTACATCCACCTGTCAATCCCCTCATCCTCTGCACTAATGCACCCTAAGTCAAATAAAGCAATAGATCTGAGGCACTCAGAGAGGAAACGTCAGGAAGCCACAGACAACAGCTGAGTGCACACACACAGCAACAACACATGTCAGCTTTGGGCTGGGCTGCACTGGGTCCATGGCAAACCACAGGAAGGGCTGAAAAAGGATTCCACCAGTTCTGTGATAGAACCTGGGATGTCCTCAACGTGTCCCACTGGATAAAAACCATCACAGCACAAACTGACACTTCCACAGGCCAGGCAATCCCGACTGGAGATGGGGAATAAATGCCTCAGCTGGAGGAAGAGCTCAAGCCGTGAGTGTGAACATGAGCTGTGAAGCAAATCTACAGGAAATCAAGGTTTAACAGCTTCAAGAGCACTGAAAAGAAGTTAGTCTGAAGAAGACTTTTCATCTTTTTAAATCTTGCTGTCTTTGTCTTTAAAGAGCAGTTTTGACACAATGGAGCTGAACCGCATTCCCTCCATAACCAAGGGACCAAACTATGTGCTCTGGAAGCTTTCCTCAAGTGGAAGAGCTACAAAACTCTGCCCATTTCTTCCCAGATGCTAGTTAGAGTGGCCATGAAACCGTAATAATTGCCACAGAGTAGCTGTATTCATCAAAGCTCCCTAGTCTGGAAGGAAAACACATTCCTTCCTACGTAGTACTATCTGGCAACTCAGCCTGCAGGAAGAGGAACTTGTAGATATCAGGAATTTTTCTTACTTTGAGCCTGCAGACTACTTTTGATGTATTTTGGCTACCATACTCCTGTGAAGAAAGAAGACAGTCAAAGTTGTAGTGATGAATATTCTAGTAAACAGGCTTGCCTGCACATACAAGCGTCTTTCTGCCTAATTCTGAATCATCATCATAAAATGGTTTGGGTTGAAAGGGACCTTAAATGCCATCCAGCTATGGGCAGGGAGGTCACCCACTAGATCAGGTTGCTCAGGGCCCCTGAAAGCCACATGAAACACAGACTGTATGCAATCACAGAATGGTTTGAGATGGAAAGGACCTCAAAGCTCACTTGTTGCATCCCCTGCCATGGGCAGGGACACCTTCCACTATCCCAGGTTGCTCCATGTCCTGTCCAACCTGGCCTTGGACACTTCCAGGGATGGGGCAGCCACAGCTTCTCTGAGCAACCAGAAAAGATTTTTTTTGCCTAATATCTGACCTAAACCTGCTCCCTTCCAGTTTGAATCCATCCCCCTTAGTCCCCCTTTTGCTGGTAAAAAGCCCCTCTTCATCTTCCTTGTAGTACCTTCATGTACTGAAAGCAGGTACCTTTAAGAGGAGGAATTTAGCACTCAACCATGGATGCGACCAGAGGAAAACTGTTTTCCTTTTCCCTTAACAGACACAGAGGAACCTGCAGCAGCCAGTTCCAAGGCTAATGCCCTAATCCAAGGCACACCAGCCAGGGAAGGTCCTGAAGCCATCGTTGGGATGCATGTAAGCAGGCGATTAGCTGGAAACCAGCACTTCCCAAGCGTGCCTAAAATACAAATGGACTCATTAGGCCCCTGGCAGCCTTTGTGCACATCCATACTGATAGCCCACTGCACAGCCAGCCCCAGCCCTCTGTAGGGCTGCTTTGCTCATCTGATCAGGATAATGATGAATTGCACATAAACAGGGGGATGGCTATCATCTCAACGATCATCTAGAACTTAAGTTTTATTTAGACAACTCAGATCCCAGCATCAGTCCAGGTGCGCTGGCAGAGAGCTCGAGACTGGCCTCCCACAGAGTGTAAATCCCTATGGATACCACATCCATGGATTTTCCAGCTATCCCACACACACCTGAGACACAGCTGTGGCACCAATGACACTCCTTCCCAGCCCCCACTGGTCTGATTCTCCCTCCTCTGCTAATAAAGACAGAGCAAAAACGAGAAGGACAAATTTCTTCATCAACAAAATGGTCCATCATTTGTGATGTGCAGTTAACAGATGGCGTTCAAATTAACATTCATATCCTTCAAGTGTCTTATCAAACAAGCCTAAACAGCATCTTGAAATTTCCATTTTAAATTTTCTATGAGCTGTGAGAAGTATCACAGACAGATTTCACTGCTGTCAAGTAAAGCTGTTGCTGCCTTTAATGAAGGACTATATTATGACTTGAATCAAAGCAGCCCAGCTCCTCCACGTGCTGCTCAAGGCCACAGAGTCACCTGGAAGATGGAGACCACTTCTCAAGCATCAAACTCACCATTCTAAAATGTGGAGGCAGCCCATGAGCAGCAAGGCCTTACAAACACCCTAAAATTCAGGGACAAGGAAACAAATCCCTCACTGTCAACCCCTGACTTCTACCCCAGAGAACCCAAACCTGGGGCAGAGCATTCCATGTCTTTCAACATGATGAGGAAGAGCAGTTTTGACTGGGGGAAAACCATGAAACACGGGAGCCTGAAGACCAGCAGTGCAATTATGGATCTTTGAGGATTCTGACATATTATGATCACACCAGAGACCACCAGTTCCCCAGCCTTTCACCCTTCACCTCCACCACCCACAAGTCTTCCCAGATGCCTCCCAAAGCCTGGAAGGTCTGGATGGCTCTGGATCACAAGGGAAGTCAAATGCAAAGTCACAGGTCTTCACAGAGAATGCCTTGTCAACAACTTTCCTAATTACATACACCCTGACTGGAAAACTGCCACTGAGCAGCTGTGGCAGCCCTGAAAAAAACACAACCAAAAACCAGTATGTTTTAAAATACTGTCTTTAAGGACAGCAAGTCTAACACAGAAAATGACTACAAAAGTCATCTGATGTGGTAAATAAGCTTACAATACTTTCCAGTACGGGAAAAATCACTGGCTACGAAGACTCAGATTGATGTGTCCTAAAAGTTACATAAAATCAGCAGAAAAATGCTACTTTTCTTTTCACAATTTACCTAGTGTTGGGTTTACAAGCTCGGGATGACTATGCTATAATACACAGGTCCTTACAAAACTCCAGCAGCAGTTTCCTTCTGCTGAGAAAACCATTCCTCTATTTTAACCAGTTACTAACCCACAGGAGAATTCAGCTCTTATCTTTTGGCAGCTGCACTGCCACACCACGCTGGCTCAGCCAGAGCCTCTTCCAAGTCTGTGATATCTTGCTTAAAAATCCACTACACCAAAATACTTGGATTAAACCAATCAGTGAAGCTTCAGAAATTAAGAGTTTCTTCTGAAAAGCAGCTTAGTCTCCTCATTAGATAGTAGTGATTCACACACCCAACGTTCTGCTTCTTCACCTGAGTTTTACCCAACCTGCTGGACTCACCAGCCAGTCCTGGTCATCTTCTGGACCCTTTTCCCCTCTGGCACCACAATTCCCACCTCCTACTCCTTCCACAGCCTCCAGGATTTAAGGCACAGGCAACACATTACTGTTACTACTTCATCTTTGGAACTCCTCATGAACATCATCCAGCTCTCACCATTTCCTACTATTAATCACACCAGTTTCTTCCAAATCTTTTCTGCCAGTTTGTACAGTTTGACATCTCTGTTGTGGAAATTCCCAGCACAGGAATATCCCTATTTCCCTCTGTAGTAAACAGAAGAAATCCCTTTGAACTGTGGCTTCATCTTCCACAAGCTTTCTCTTTTTAAAAGAGATTACTATTTTCTATCTTAAACAATTTGTCCCCATTTTTTTTGTAATCCTCTTATTTCACATCTAACTTGCAGCTGTTTGCTCTTTTCTATTTTCTGCATTTGGAGATCTCCATTTCTGGAAATCAA
The DNA here is from genome assembly GCA_013396655.1 of Campylorhamphus procurvoides. Lineage (NCBI taxonomy): Eukaryota > Metazoa > Chordata > Aves > Passeriformes > Dendrocolaptidae > Campylorhamphus > Campylorhamphus procurvoides. The sequence goes on along the minus strand of WBMV01009396.1, from coordinate 57,875 downwards.
AACATCTTTCAAAACCTACCAGCTTTCTGTAGTTCCTCTTAAGGTGTGTGTGTGTTTTGGGTCTTTGCCTTGTTTTATTAATTTAGCAATTGAACCAGGACCAACAGCATAGTCTGTATAGAGAAGATGACTTTTTGTCAGTGGTCAAATGAAGAAAATCCAATTTAAAAATACGTATTACCTGAAGTCAAACAGCACCCACAGAAAAAGGACAAGACAGGTGTACAGCATAGGAGCTTTGTGAGAAATATTAGAATCCAATCATGGAAATACTGATATCCCCTGGGATCCAGAGAAAAACAGTTTTCCCTGAGACAATTTCTCCTAAGGCATCAGGCTCACACCTGGAATACCTGCCTGGCAAAGGAGCAGCACATCTGGAGCTCGTGAATCATTACCCCGTGTGGCTGCAGGTGCCACTGCTCAGCATTAATTTGACATTTGACAGGCACGTCGATAAAGACGACTTCACCACAACCATCTGATATCACCGGCTAATTAAAGAGCGCTCAAAATTAACGCGAATCTGTGTAAAAAAAGAACACCTCGCAGCTCGCTCTGGGTGCTTTTCCTTTGCCAAAACCCAGCCGGACAGGGCGATGGCACCGCGTCCCTTCGAATGATTCCCTATTCCCCCACTCAGCCCTGCGGGAGGACACCACGGGGAACAACTCCTGCTCCTGCGGGAGGGGACAGGGACCCTCGGGGGGGACAAAGGGGGGACCCTGGAAGTGGGGACACAGGGGGGGACCCTCCAGGGGGGACAGGGACCCTCGAGAGGGGGACACGGGGGGGGAGACACACAGGGACCCTTCGAGGGGGGACAGGGACCCTCAATGAGGGGACACGGCAGGGGGCACGGGGAGAGACCCTGGAGGGGAGGGTGGACAGTGTCACCACACCGCATCCTGGGAAGCCAAGGGAGCA
>WBMV01009396.1:39278-56358 GCA_013396655.1 Campylorhamphus procurvoides | reverse complement strand
CCCTCCCGGCGCCAGGGACACGCCCCCTCACGGGTGGACACGCCCCTGGGTTTGGGTAGCCACGCCTCTTTCGCGGTGGCCACGCCCCCTCGACAGTAATCAGGCCCCCTCATGGATGGCCACAACCCCTTCATAGGTGGCCACAACCCCTCAGGAGTGACCAGGCCCCTCATGGGTGACCACAACCCCTCAGGAGTGACCACCACCCCTCAGGAGTGACCGCAACTCCTCAGTAGCGACCAGGCCCCCTCATGGGTGTCCACCACCCCTCAGGAGTAACCAGGCCCCATCAGGAGTGACCACAACCCCTCAGCAGTGGACACAACCCCTCAGGAGTGACTGCTCGCCCAGGATCTCCCCTCAGCCACTCCACTGGTACCTCCCGACATCAGCCCCAGTGCCCATCACGGTCTCTTGTTGGGCATGAGGTGGGATGTGGTGCTGGGGTGGGATGTCCATGCCAAGGTGGGGTGTTCATGCCCAGGTGGGATGTCCATACTAAGGTGGGGTGTCCATGCCAAAGTGGGATGTTCATGCCAAGGTGGGGCATCCATGCTGAGGTGGGACATCTATACCCTGGTGGGATGTACATGGCAAGGTGAGACGTCCATGGCAAGGTGGGGTGTCCATTCTAAGGTGGGATGTTCATGCCCAGGTGGGGTGTCCACACTCCACTCTCATTTCCATACTCACACTTTGCCACCATCCCTGGAACCAGCTGGTCCAGAGTCACTCGAGCGCCTCAGGCCAAAGCATTGCTCAGAACAGTGGGTACAAACTGGGTACAAACTAGGTACAACCACGACGATACGTTTTTTTTCAACTGGAAAACACAAATCCAGTGCGTTTGCCCTCCACACGAGCCTGTTTATTTAGCTGTGTATCACTGATCTCAGTGCAGCAATTAGCTCATGCTGGGTGTGATTACACACCAGGTACACACCGTGCACATCCCGGTGCTCAGGAGCTCAGCTGCCAAACAAATGAAACACTAAAGACTACAAACCGCAGGAAAGTTCATTCAAAATCAATGTCACTGCCATAAAAGCTGGAAATTAATCCTCTGAAAGCTTTTTGGTTCAAATTGCAAATTTCGCTGCCCAATCCTCAAATTGTTTTTCTCTTAGTCAGAGTCTGATTTTCCACTGCAAATCTCTTTGAGGTCTATGTTGTTTTGGGAGTGTCTTGAAGGCTCCAGCTGTGCCTCAGGAGCTGAAGTCCTTGAGGAGCAGCAGGGCTGCATTAAAACCCGAGTCCTGAGAAGGTGTCGCCTTGCCATTGTTTGCAAATAAAGAGGAGTGACTTCACGTAACTCAAATAGTTCTTTCCTCTCTGTAGGAGGAAGTGAAGGTACCTGCAGAGCCTAAAGAATGTTTGCCCAGTCGTAAAACAATGGGGTTTTGTTCCCATTGCTGTGTCCCTGTGTTCACCTCAGCTTGGACCACACGGTGAGTTTGAAGGATCAGATTTCAACCCCGAGTTTTGCAATGGTAAATAGCAGCAAATGAAAACGCCAAGAAACCTGCTCATAACAGTCTGCTACTGGGTATTTTCCAATTCTGACAGATTCCTCTACCTTAATGGCCTGTTAATCTGTGACTGATATAGTAGCTATTACAATAAAAAAAAAAATAGCAAGAATGCTTCCAAAGAAGCCAGAACCCCAATCTTATCATAAAACCATGCTTACTGGGGTAAAGCAATGTAATCCAGACTTGTTTGGGGACATTAAGCAAATGCTCCTGGTACATGTGAGGTGTAGTGCCTCCGGCACTGATGGAGCTGCAACCAGCACAGGTTCAGCTCATCGTGCTCGCTGCTATTTGAGGCACGTCGGGCCTCCTGCCAACAGGCGTGGAAAGAACTGCTGCGGATAAATTCTCTTTCACACTTGCAGAAGGGAAGCAAGAAGGCTGCAAGCTTCGTGGCACTCACGGTCTGGACATGAAAAGGGACACTGTCACATTATTTAAAGCCAGCCTTCGGTATTTCACAGGGGAATTGTGACACCAGGCATGAGCTGTAATTTATGAGCTGCTGACAGTGGCCTGTGCCAGATGATCCAGGGACGACACGCGGGCGTGTGGAGACAGTGTGGGCATCTCGAGGAGCAGATGAGTGTCCTTTGGGCTCCAGTGTGGGCAGTCTGTCCATCCCCCTAAGCAGAAGGCTTGTCCGCCCCTCATCTTAGGAAAATGCTGCTCAGGCTTTTCACTGGCTGAGACTTTTCAAACCCTGGAGTGAAATCCCACTGCATTTACACACCTGAAATGAGGGACAGCTCCAGAAATGCTGAGCTTGACGTGCCTGTTAATAACACTGGCAACAAATGCAAGTCATGAAGCTGCTGTTCCTTCAGAGAAAGTCCTGCTGTCTTTAACAGTATGCTTCAATACAAACTTCAAAGCCAGAAAAAGCTGCCTAATCCTTTGCAAATTTTATGATGCCAGTAAGGTGGACAGGTTCATTGTACATCACATGAACCACAACCCTTTTCTGGAGCTGCACGTTTACCTGCCAGTCTCATTGTATTCTGAGAGGGTAAATAGTGTTGGATGTGTTTATTTCCTCTGCACCACTTCCTAATCCTCCTCTTCAGCACCTGGTGTGTGGATGCTCTGGCACCTACTTATCCAGGAGATGTGTGACACCACTCAGACAGTGACCAAAGCCCGTGAGGGTCCTTGGGGCCCTGCCCGGGGATCCCTGGTGTCATCTCTGATGGGGTGGACACTGCTGGAGGTCGGGACAGCCCCCCAGACACAGCACATCTCACCCTGGTGCCTTAGGACCTGCTGTATTGTTCTCCATGAACAAACTTTGGGACATGAACAAGCTCCTTGGGAACTGGCTGACAGTTTTAGTTCTCATTTATGCCACATGGCAACGAGTCCCTTGGTCCTGCTTTCCCTCCTCCCCCCGGATTACTCATCGCAGCTCCCAGACACGTGAAATGCCTGCACAGCCTCGCCACAATGCAGGGGAATGTGCTCTGCACCCCCATCAGCCCCAGCCTGCCGAGAGCTCAGGGATCCTTTGTTTGCTGAGCATTGGTGGTTGAAACCTCAGCGAGCTAAAAGGGGCCTTCAAAGAGACGTCAGAGCTCCAGCATCTCCAGTTCATCCTCACCTGTCACCCCATGGCAGCTGCCACCCTGCACTGCTGTTGGCAGCACACGTACAGTGCCACTGGAGGAGGGTGCTGAGCTCTGCCACATCACAGCAAACTGCTTCAAGGCAGCACAACTTCTTTGGTAGGCAGGCAAGCAAAGTTTGTTTATCGCAGCACCAAAGTTCAAAGGCAATCAAAACAGCAAAAACATGTCAAACTGCTGTTTAATTAGAGCGTGAAGACACACTTTCTCAGAGAGGGTAGAAAAGGAATTGTGGCGTTACGTTTGCACTCCTCTGAAGTCCTGCTCCTCATGCCCAACACTCGCCATGCAAATCTCCAGGCAGGTCAGCAGTCCTGTGCTTACAGGGAAGAGACTCTCTCAGAGGTAAAACACTCCCACAACACACACACACACAATTAGAACAACTCCATCCTCAGCAAGGATGACACGAAAGCAGGTTGCACCAGCACACAGCAGTGTGCAGACATTTGCATGTGCAGATGTGTGTTATTTACTCTCTCTCTGGTGACTGGACACACAGGAGCTCCAATTGTGTCACACCATCACTACCTGACCACAACACTGCTACAGCTTTGGGGAGAGCCAGCGGTGATGGTTGACTGCACTGCATTAACTGCAAACAAAAATAGTTGCTGGGGAGGAGAAGTGGGCACAGTGTTCCTCCCTAACAGAGCACTCATCTCAAACACGGGGTAACAAATTATTCAGGAAGCTCTGTGCCTTTGAGGAAGCACAAACAAGCCACGGCTGGATAAGAGTGGTTCAAAGCCAGGCACTTGCTGTTCTCTGGACAGACATATCCAGGACTGCTTACTTGGAAACTGTGTGAGCCTAAGGTACATTTGTCTGAAGGTAAACATGTCAAAAATTAACTTGTACAGGAGCAAAAGCTGCCATAGAAGCAGATCTTAGCAGGGAATTTTGTAAAGCTTAGAGAATAAACCCAAGTCTTAATAGAGATCTGTGTCACCCCAGGCTGACTAATCCCTGGTGTCTGGGCTCCTCACCTGGGAATGGAGAGTGTATCAGCCCAGCAGGCTTTAGATGGGTATCAGTGGATGCTTCAACAATGCAAAGCTGCTCCATCAATCTGCCTGTATTTCATAAACACATCAGCACAGCAGGAAAATGAGAGGCAGTGCCAGCAGGAATAGCAGCCATGCAGCACTGTGTCCTTCTGTCCTCTCTCTGCTCCCCTTCCACAAGTAAATAAGCACCCTGGAGCAATGTAGGTATTGAGTGGTAATCATGGCATAGGATAGAATCACAGAATCACAGAATCAGCTGAGCTGGAAGAGACCCACAAGGATCATCCAGCCCAACTCCTGGCCATTTATAGACACCCCAAAATCCCACCAAGCTTTACAGTAAACCAGACAATAAATACAATTCCTCTGTTTGCCTCAACTTCCCAGCTGCACATTCAACAATATTTCATACCTGAAACACCACAAACCCCTTTGAACTAAGCTCATGAAATGAAAGAAACCTCCATGGAAGGGGGCTGTGCAACCCTGCAGTGGAGAGAACGTGGAAGAAAACAGACACAGAAAACAGACACTAAATGACTTGTTTTCTTGACACAAACACCTGCCAACAGGTTAAAAGCTTGGGCATTGGATGAGTCTGCTCCTGACCTATGTGGTACTGCTTTGCACAATGACAGCAGTGTTTAGTTATCCTCAATCTGGACCAAAAAAAAAACAACAAAAAAGAAGGGAAAAGAGAACAACAAACAAGGCACTGCTGAAAGAAGGGGAATAATATCCCTCAGCAGGTACCACACAGAGATGTACAGGGTGTAGAATCACATGCTCTCAAGCACTTTTCATCTACTTTGCTGTTCCCTGCACACCTCGCCCATAAGACTCAGAACTTCCAGAAGACATAAAAAGAGTGACTGCAGAGATTGCTCCACATACGCCTGCTGCAAGTGCAGCTGGAGCTAATGAGATGAACTAAGAGGACTTGTCAAAGTGAATAAAGAAGCAGCCTATGCAAATACCCCTCAGCCTGTCGCTCCGGGATGTGCACGATGTGATCAGGCATTGTGGATGCCGAGGGATGCAAAGTGGGGATAAAGGCCCAGTCAAACAGGGAGCCAGAGCCACGCAGTCACACAGGATTACTGCATGGGTCTGAAGTCTACATCTTGGATTTAGAGCCTAAAACCGGTAATGGGGTGTTTAAGTCTAGATCTGCAGCTTAGTGCTTTGCAGAAAAATCAAGGCTGGAGAAAAGCTCCTGTCTCTTTGCTAGTCACCCCCAAGCAGAGCCTGATCTATCCTCTGACCTCTCCCTGCAGGCACTGACAGGACATCAATGAGCTCCCCTATCAGCTCCCAGCCAGCTCCCTCAGCCTTTCAAGTAAAAGAGATGCTCCAGTCCCTTGGTCCATGTTGTAGCTCTAAATTCATTGACTGGGAATGGCCTGAGCTGGGATACAACCCTGACTAGTGGGTGTCACAGGCCACATACAGGACTGACTGGCAAAGCACACTATTTAATCCATTAGTGTCCATCAGTTCAGCCATTTCTCTCCATTTGGGTGTGTTACTGATCATTACCCACTGAAATCCCTTGCTTGAACCTTCTCCCTGGTGTCATCCTCCTCCACCAGCAGTGAGTTACCATCTGTAAGCAGTTCAGCTCTGTCAGTGGTTTTACATCTTTAATAGGATCTGAAATATCTGTAGCAGCCTTGTCATGTTTTATAGCCCTGTTCACAGGGATTTGGGATAGCTGGCAAGGTCCAAAAGCCTCTCCCAGTCTCTGCCTGATAAATGTAATCCCCAGCTCCTCTCTGATTCCTGCTCCTTTTCACCAGTCACTTTCCCTCTCCTCACTGGGTACCTGGGGAAACAATGAGGAGCAGCCCAAGCTTGTGGAGCAGCACTGTGTCCATGCACAGTCAAATTTCCCTGGAGAACACAGAAGGAAAACCCAGTTTCTGGAGAGCAGATGCCCAGTCCTGTCAGTCACCACCTCCCAGCCTGAGTCCTGCACGTGTTCACAGGCTGAGCTACGTCTGTGCTTGTCTGTCAGAGTCACCCTGCAATATCTGGGGGGGTGGAACCAGTGGTGGAAGGCTGGAGTGTTGTCCTGCTCTCTCCACTTCCACTGCTGCCAGAGAAGGGGTCTGAGCTGCAACATCACACTGACAATTCTCTTCACTTCTAGAAAATAGGACAAAGGAGGAGCAGTGGAGTGTTGGGACCAGAAGAACGTATTTCCTTCTCCCCTCCTACCTTTGGAGGAGCACTGGTTACCTGTGGGTGTATCATCCCTCTTCAGGGTCGCTCCCTGGTGCCCCAGGTGTCATCTCAGACTGACACAGCTCTGGCTCTTATTGACAGCATCACTCACTCGGTCACTTTGTCACTCTTCCAGCTGCTTGAACCTTGCAGGGAGCCTCATTTGAGCAGCTCAGCCGTGCCCAGATAAAGGGAGGCTGCGTTCCTTATTCCGAGCAGCAGCTCCTGCAGATCTGGTTACATTACTCCTACAAATCTATATGATCAATACATTCCTTGTCTTCCCATGATTAGTATTTAAGCAGCAGCAATGGCATGCCAGGGTTTTTACAGACTTATTTAGGAAAATGTTGTCCCCATTCTTCCCTTTTGAATGTTAATAATGTAGTTAGAGTCTCAGTAGGTCTGTCATAAAATACATTATCAAAGGAACCGAGATAAGTGCAGAATTATTTGCTGTTTGGAAATCCAGACACATCACAGAAAGCAATAATAACACAAAATAATTTTGATAAAGTTTTAAAGAAAGCTTTCTTTTACAGCCCCAGCAGTAATTACAGCTCATATTGAAATAAGCTGCTTACAGTGGCTTGAAGTTAATTTACATGTTAGTACAAGAAGTGGAATAACACACTGACAGAACAGATTTCATCTCAAAGGAGGGGTCACCCAGATGTGGCTATCAGAGACAAAGAACTTGGGAAAAAACATATACCTGGGCCACTCAGAGTGGCTGCAGCTCACCCAGAGCTCCCCACACTCAAGAACTAAAGATCTCCTTATTTCCCATGGCCTCCACAGCAATCTTGCTGTGAGGTGCCACAGCTGAGCATCCACTCACAAATAAATCACTGTCTTCCCACTGTGCTGTGTCCAGTTCTGGGTCAGTTTTCTCCCATTCCCTGCAGAGGCAAACTCAGAACCAAAGACCACATACCAGTGTCACTGTCACCAGTGTCCAAGAGCACTGGTGAACTTTCCCTACATTGTTTTTTCCCTCCCATATTAGCCAGACAAAATTCCCCGCTCTGTGTAATGACACCCATAATTCTGGACGCCCTGTTCTATTTTAATTCATTTTTTAAATTATTGCTCTAAACACAGGCAGAGTGTTTTTGAGACTCTTTTTCTTTCCTGACAGTGTTTGTACAGCAACACATGTCACTGTAGCCAAAACCTGATTAGTGCTGTTGGGTATTGTTAACAAGTTATTAGCACAGGACTCTTTTGGAGTAAATGGGATCTAATAGAATCTTCATAGGTTTGCCATTATACTCCATCATTATCATTTAGAGGTAGTTTCTTTTGTAGTCATTAATGAATAATGACAATATGATAATCTTCAAAGCTCACCATCCCAGCACCAACCTTTCCTCTGACTTATAATTAAGATGTCAAAATTAATTTCCCTCTCACAAAGCAGGGACTTTTCTCTCTTTGCTGATGGATCTGTTTTACAGATACCACTTCTCAGCTTGCACTGCTCGGCTCGACCTCGCTGTGAAGGACAGGGGGTGGAGCACACGGTGCCTCATTTTTCACTGTCAGCCCTCAGAGCCAGTTTTGCTAAGAAAGAAAAGGAATAAAGAGAGTGTCCTGTTGGCAGGTGGCTCCTGCAGGCTCAGACACTGCCTGTTACTGACATAAGGCTCAGGAATCACAGAATCATGGAATCATTTTGCTTGGGATAAACCTTTAGGACCATCGTGGCCAATCATTAACCCAGCATGGCCAAGCCCACCACTAAACCATGTCCCCAGGTGCCACATCCACATGGCTTTTCCATCCCTCCAGAGATGGTGACTCCACAACTGCCCTGGGCAGCTGTGCCAGGGCTGGATAAGCCTTTCGGTGAAGAAATTTTCCATAATATCACATCTAAACCTCCCCTGGTGCAGCCTGAGGCCATTTCATCTCATCCTGGCACTTGCTGCTTGGGAGAAGAGAGAATCATTTAGGTTAGAAAAGACCTTTAAGATCCTTGAGTCCAATGTCAGCACCTTTCCCTGGTCTCCAGAGCATGATGTGATGCTTTTCATTTTCAGGTGAACGAAATAAGACCCCCAAGGCAGAGCTGTGCTTCCTGGACATCAGACACACCAAAATGCTGCCATAAAGCAACCTTTTCATGTGTCTGACATCCAGGGAGCCTCACACCGGGCCTGCCTAAGTGTCAGAGATCCTCGAGGATGCCCTTATGCCATTAAACATTCATGCCCTCTTGCTTCTTCTCATGTATTTTTATTACTAACAGGTTTCCCAGCTGATAACACAGCAGTGAATACATTATTCAGCCTGTCTCGCTGACTGCACTGCTGGCTGTGTCCATTACACTGAAATCCTCCAGCAGCTACGAGTGGGGATCCCAGGATTTGCCCTGGCAGAACGTGGCCAATGCCACAGGGCTCAGTGAGGAGAGCCAAGGATCCCTGTCCCAGCTCAGTGCACAAACCTGGCTCCTCCAGCCCCCTGTGAGCCCCAGGAGATGTAGGTGAGGCAGGACAGGCTTCTTGGGGCTGAAGTGCCACTTGTGCTCCTGCTCTTACCTTACACAGCTTCCACTACCGTGCCAAATCCCTTTTTCTCTTCTCCCACACGCACCGTGAACGGAGCAATTACCTTTGTGTCTCACGGGGGGGCTGTGAAGCTTTAATTAATTGGTGGGTTTTGGTGCTCTCAAAATGCAGTGTGTTTAATTCCTCCATTACTTCACACTTAATAGCATTATTTATTTCAGTCAGGGTGGGCTCCCCTGAGCCCGTGTGACAGTGGGTTCCCAGTGCTGTGTGGTGCACTGGGCAGGCACAGGCTCTCTCTGCTCCCCAACACCAACTAAAAGAGGAGATATTGAGACTAGATTTTGGGAAGGAATTCCTCCCTGTGAGGGTGTGGCTGCCCCATCCCTGGAAGTGTCCAAGACCATGCTGGGCAGGGCTTGGAGCAACCTGAGCTGGTGGAATGAGATGAACTTTAAGTTCCTTTCCAAATCCAAGTCCATGGTCACACAGCAGTGGGCCTGGGGAGACCCTCCCCAGGTGGGTTTTGTGCGTGTGTGTCCTCACAGGGTGGGGAGAGGCCACGGGAGCACATCTGGTGGTGCCTTCCTGTGCTGTCACCCATGGGGACGAGGACATCCATGCCTGATGAGTGGGGTGGGACGAGGGGAAGCAGAACCCCTGCTTAGCACAGGCAGCCTTCGTGCCCAGCTGCTCCCAGAGACCGAGCAAGACAAAAATTAAACAGGCCATTAAGCAGCACTCCAGTGGATTAACATTCGTCTGCCTCGCTTACGCTGCAGGATTTCAAAATTCCTTTGAAGTTTGCATATTAGAAAATCACTTTCCAAGCCACATAACTTTGAGCTTTAGATGTTTCCTAACAGTTCTGTGGTTGAGGAACAGCTGACTAATCCTTTAGGATTTAATGAGGTTAACTAACATGCTCAGCTTTGTAGGGAGCTGCAGTTGGTATTTTGGTAGCAAACATGGAAAACATTGACAATAAGTGATGTTCTGTAAGGAGCTGTTATGGGAGCACAACATCATTTCAGTAACTTTTGTCAAAGCTCCCCTTTCCTTCCCAGAGCACAGGTTGGGCTTCTGGTCTTGTTCAGTCACAGCAATTAATACTGAACAGCACTATTTGCTTGTAACTCACACTGAGGTCAATAGGATTACACTTTTCTGTTCTCTAGGTTAATTTATGGCTTTGTATCTTCTCCTCTAGCTGTCCAAGAACCCCTTCCATGGACTGGCAGAGCACCAGCAGTGTTTTCCAGCAGCTGGGGAGGGTGGTAGAGGGTGCTCAGCACCAGGCTGGGACTGGAGCCACATCCCAGTGTTTGCCCAGCAGAGCCCAAATCCCTCCCTGGGCACTGAGCCCTCCTTTGGCTGAACCCCTGGAACAATCACAGAAAAGAATCATAGAATCACTAAGGTTGGAGAAGACCTCCAGGATCACCAAGTCCAGCCTTATCCTGGGAGGATGGCTATGGAGAACCTGTGCCTCGGGCACCTGGAGACAGAATGATGAGTTTAATTTGGTATTTACTGAACGCACCCAAGTTGCACGTAACAAGTTGACACAGAAATTCACTACGATGCAATTACAGCCATCGCAACGTCGGCTACTCAATTATTTTTAGCAAGAACGTGTAATTAAGTGCAGGTTCATGTCGAATGGTGCCTGGTGCCATGAACCAGGCTCTGAGGATTGGCTTGCAGGGGAAAGCAGAGCAGCAGGGTGTTTCCCAGGGCACAGCCTACAGCTGGGAGATGCAGACTGATGGGAAGCAGCAGTGGGAGACAAGGCCAAGTGAGACAAGAGGAGCAGAGCATCTTGTCCATCACCCAGCAGCCTGAGTGATGGGGCCAGAGCCTCCAGGGGTATGAGCTCAGTGCATCAAAACACATCAAAACACGTCAGGTATCATCACTGCTGCACCATTGCTGCCTCATGATTAAGCACCATGAATATTAATGAGTTCCTATAGCTGCTTTGGAAAGACCTGCCTGTTATGGCTCACAGATCACAGCGCTGCTGGGAGAAAATAAAACTATGTCAAACTGTTTGCCTGTTGATCACTTGTAACTCTCTCCTTCAGCTCACAGGAGCCTGGAGGCTGTGCTGGAGAAGCATCTTCCTCAGCATCTCATCCACTCATGAATTATTTCATGGGAAGGTTTCTCCTAATAACGAATGGAAAATTCATTGTGGCAATTAATACCTCCATCACGCTCAGGCCTCCATGGTCCCTGTCAAAATATACATTACACCAGCAGAAATTCCACACAGAGCAGCAGGCAGGCTGGAAGGGAGGAAGAGGAAAAAGACAGGAAATCTTTCAGGATTTATTGGGTACATAAAGCAGGAGGGCAGCGTGGGTGTGAGTGGCACAACACGACCTGGGAGATGTGTTCTCTGTGGTTCTGAGCAACCTGGTCTGTCAAGGTGAGCTTTAAGGGCCCTTCCAATCCAAACCATTCTGGGATTCTATGAAATTAATTTGGTTAATTGCTGTCCCTCATCCCTGTGGCAGTGACGTGTGTGCAGGAGTCCCCTTTCCCCTCTCCTGTCCCATCAGTACAGGCAGAGAGCCCAATCTTCCCACATCTCCTTTCCAACTGGCCTTGAACAGCCTCCTGCCTGCCAAAGAATAAATCAGAACCTTTACACTGCAGCACTCAGCACTTTGTGGGGAGCATTAAACAAAGCCTGAGGAGCAGCTGCTTTAGGGAGCAAGGTGGGGAAGGCAGCACTGCCACGGCTGCAGCCCATGGGTGTGATGCACCAGCCAGCCCTGCACGGGCAGCTCCCCAAAAACCAAACCTACTGCCAGCCCTAATGCCACCACTGAGAGCTCTCCTCTGTGACAATGAAGGGAAGGCTCTGAAGGACTGGAGAAAATGCCTTATTCCAGCAAAGTGACTTGCTCTGGATGTCATCACCACCCCTCGGTGGGGAAGCCCGACGTGCCAAAGCCGGTGGCACAGCGAGGGCAGGACCAGCACTGGCAGAGCTGTGGGGCAGCCGTGCCCTTCCCAGGGAGAGCAGAGCCAGACATGCCCACAGACTTCCCAGTCCAGCCTGGGAACCAGCAGGCACCCAACCAGAGCCAGAGCCTGTGTGCAGACTTGCCTGCAGCCCGAGCAGGGCTGGCAAGGGCAGCAGCACCCCAGGGCTCGTGGCAGCTCCACACGAGGATCCCTGGGCTGCTCCAAGTGCCTTCCACACCACTAACTCATGTACTGCCCTGCTGCATAATTCATACCTTTTTAGCAGGAGATAAAAACTTCACAACTGCTAATGTGCAAGTGTTTATTAACTTGAGTCTGCCAGACAGCCCCTGGATTTGGAAGGAGCTCTTGAGGAAGAGCCAAAGTCTGTCCTCTGTAAGCAGATTTCTTTTGAAAGCTCAGAGCCTGGTGGGTACTGGGCTCCGAGCGATTCTCTGGTGGCTGCTGAGCTGCTGCTTCATCCTGGGGCCCCTGAACAACTTGGAGCATCACAGAAGCAGAAATAAATAAGTAGATCATTTCCCTTACACGGGGCCGGGTGCTGGGTGTGCTGTATTGTTCGTGTCCCTCTGCTGCACAGAGCACTCAACTGAGCACAGAGAGGAGATAAGAGCATTTGTTCCCACAAGGAACACGGAGAGGATGAAAAACAAGTTCTCAGCCGTGTTCCATGCAAGGTTGTTTATAATGCCTGTGCCTATTTTTAAGCCTGGGAAATGAAGGGCTGCCAGCTGCAGCCAGCTCTTGAGGGAAGGTGCACTGTGTTCTGTAGCACTGCCAGGTGAAGCGGAGCGGACACTTGGTACCCTGCAGCCAGCACGGGGACATCGGTGACACCCCCTCCCCATCCCTGTCCTGGCAGGAGCCCGGCCACAGGCACTGCCCTGGCAGCTGGATCTGTGCACCCACTACTGGGGGTGACACCAACCTTCCTGGGGACAATGTCACTGCAAAAAGCCTTCCCAAAGACATTGCTGGGGGGGAAAGGCAGTTTCTGGGGCTGGAGGAGGAGGGAGGCAGAGCCTGTTCTGCAGGGATGTGTCCGTCGGGACAGAGGCACAAGCAGACAGGACAGCTCTGCAAGCACCTGGCAGGTGCAGGGACAAGGACAGCTCACTGTGGGGCTGCCCCAGGTGCCACAGGGAGAGCAGGAGATGCTCCAGCTCCTGTAGCAGAATGGGCAGCCAGCCCCTTGCCACCTCCCACCCCTCTGCTGGCACTCAGGAGCTCTGGGGTGCTGACAGCAGCTTTTTCCAACAGCCTCTGACACAGGGAAGGGAGAAATCATTTCCCAGAGCCAGAATCTCCCTCTCAAGCGTTTTGGAGAGATTTGAGGCCACCCAAGCTGGTGCTGGAGGGTATCATGGGCACTGAAAAGGCTCCCCAGGACAGTGGGCATGGCCCTCAGGCTGACAGAGCTCAAGGAGTGTTTGGACAATGCTCCGAGAGACTGGGTGGGATTGTTGAGGTGTCCTGGGGAGGGCCAGGAGTTGGCCTTGATGATCCTTGTGGATCTCTTCCAACTATTCTATGATTCCCTGATCATTGCAGCACCTGGACCAGGTTGTACCTCTGTAAAGAGCCACCCCACAGGCAATTCCAGCTACCACCAAAGAGCTCTGCCTTGGCCACAGCTCAGTCCTGACTTCCCTGGGGAGATACTCTGTCATTTCCTGGGGGTTTGATGTGTGTTCATCAAATTGAAAGCGATTAAAAAGGAAATGAACATCATAAATATCCTGGTTCTGGAAACACTTGGCTGGCACCACCAGCGTGCTGTCAATACAGATAACATTATTTAAATAATAACTTCAGAACTTTTGCCTGTAAATTAAAACATCTTATTGAAATAGATGCTGATTAAAAAGCAAATGTCTTTGTTCTAATTATCTTAATTAGGGGCTTTTAATGGCAAGAAGCTGTAGAAATAACCCCACATATAAATGGCAGTGTGTGATGGTGAGAACTGCACCCGCTGGCACTGGGCTGTGAGGGTGAGGGATGCCCTGATTTCTGGGGAGGATGAGGAGGGTGCTGGGTGTGCAGGAGGCTGCAGGGCTCAGGGAGGTGTCTGCACACACAGAGGGATGGTGGCAGCCTGCACAGACACCACTCAGCATCCCCCTTTGTCCAGCACCCTCCCCCGGGTACCAAACATGGGGGCTTTGCTGCAGAGAGCAGGGAGCGAGGGGAGCAGGAGCCTGGGCCAGTGGAAGTGGAACTAGTTCATTAATTTAATTAGTGACTTCATTTCTGATTGTTTTGTCCTGCAGCCCTGAGGGAGGGTTTGGGCCCAGGGGGAGCCCCACCTGCTGTACCTGCTCCCCAGGGCAGAGGGTCTGGGCAGTGCCCAAGCAGAGGAGCAATGCTGGGCCCTGCTTTGCAGAGCACAGGCAGCACTTCACTCTCTGCAGCAACACGTGGGGAAGGAAAATTAATTTCCATTTTCTCTGGTTCAGCACTAGTGGTTGCATTCAGCCTTATGGGCTTCTGCCTCCATTCCCATTGCCTGTGCCTGAAAACCTAATGAATTTCCACTGATTACTTGTCTGCTCTCTGTCTCCTACCTTTATTTTATTCTCATTTTAGCTCCTTATCTTTCTTCACACTCTTTTAACTTCAGTGAATGGTTTCATCCCTTCTAAGTGAGGCTCTGTGCCACTCACAGGCTCTTTCTTATCTCTGAGAGCACTAAAAGGAATCACCCGGTTTGTTCCATAGCTGGATGCCCCCCAGCCCTCTCAGAGACAGGATGGAGCTCAACGAGAATAATACCTGGCTGATTAGTGGGTAAAAGCCCTGCACTGAGAGGCTGAGCTGAGCATGATGCCTGTGGAGCATCCTCAGCTCTGGGGCTGCTCCACCCTCCAGGCTCCCCCACCAGGAGCTGCAGATGGGCACAAGTGAAGCCACACGTGTGTGGGGACAAAACAGGGGCTTCACACTCGTGTCCACCCCTAGAAATACAGGTGGAGCACCCCCAGAGCCCCCTGGGGCTCCTGTCAGCAGGAGGAGCCATCAGCTCCTGCCATAACCTGGTGCCAGCACGGCTCCTGCCAAGCAGACCCCAAAAATAGAGCAGCACCAGGTTGTATTTACTCCCAGATTGATGCAGGCATGACAGCTTTTGCTCTCCAGCTGTGCATCAACCTGCATAGCCTGGGAACATGAAGTCGTGCCCAAACAATGGCGACGGTGCCATTTCTGATTGAATTCCTGGTCTCATGACCGAGGATTATGAGACTCCACTCCTTTTCCAGCATTTGCTGGGTAACCTGCTGTCCTGGCCCAGCTTAGGTTTATTCTTGATTTACCAAAGGTACTTAACATAATGCAGAAGAGCTCAGCACTATCTGTTTGCACTCGGCTGAACACGGACTTTCTTTTTCCTGGCAAGGTATTTGAGCCATGCAGGAAATCAAACATGCAAAAGGTTAAGGCTATTATTAAAAAAAAGAAAAAAAATCAACCCCAAACCCACAACCCAACGTGTTGAAAAAAATGCAGCAACAAAACTCACAGCCTGTGGAGCCACTGATTTTGTCCTCAAGATGACTGAAACCAGCGTGTCTGAAATACCACAGGGAGTTTTCATGTTCCTTTCATAAGTCAAGCTAGAAGGCAATTTTTATTATCACAGAATCACAGAGTGGTTTGGGTTGGAAGGGACCTTAAAGGTCATCTCATCCCACCCCCTGCCACGGGCAGGGACACCTTCCACCAGCCCAGGTTGCTCCAAGCTCTGTCCAACCTGGCCTTGGACACTTCCAGGGATCCAGGGCAGCCACAGCTTCTCTGCCCAACCTGTGCCAGGGCCTGCCCACCCTCCCAGCCAAGAATTCCTTCCCATCTAACCCCACCCCTGTCAGTGGGAAGCCATTCCCCTTGTCCTGTCCCTCCATCCCATGTCCCCAGTCCCTCTCCAGCTCTCCTGGAGCTCCTTTAGGCTGGAAGGGGCTCTCAGCTCTCCCTGGAGCCTTCTCTTCTCCAGGTGAACACCCCCAGCTCTCCCAGCCTGGCTCCAGAACAGAGGCGCTCCAGCCCTTGGGACATCTCTGTGACCTCTGCTGGGCTCACTCCAACAGCTCCATGTCCTTCTGATGTTGGACCCAGAGCTGGAGGGGACCCCAGATCTGCAGGTGGGGTCTCACCTGAGGGGACAGAGGGGCAGAATCCCGCTCCCATCCCCTGCTGTCCACGCTGTGGGACCAGCCCAGGGCACGGGCTGGTGTGCCAGCACACCCAGTGGGGGCATGTCCAGCCTGTCACCCCCCAGCTCCTCCTAGTCCTTCTCCCCAAGTCCCCTCCTCCTGCTCCCTGATATTTCACATTTCCATGTCCCTCCCTGGGATGTGTCCCCTGCCCTGTCCTCAGCACACTGTGCTGCCCAGCTCTTCCACTGCCTTTAGAAACACCCCTGGAAAGGGGCTCTGCTCTGTCCTCAGCCTTGCAACACCTTTTGGAGAGAACCAGAGGAGTGAAGAGCAGACTGGCAGGCAGATTCAGGTTGTTTTTCTTTTGTACATGGACATATGGATAGAAGAAATCTTTGGAGACCTTGAAAGGAAAAGTGCCTCCCTTTGAATTGCTGAAGGGACAGCGTGGCTAAGAATAGCCTCCGAAGGGAGAGGGAAGATGAATGACACGAGCACTTCAGCACCTTTTCTTACAGTGCAGGAGTCTTGAAATTTAAAAAGCGAAATACCGAGGCGAGTGGTGGAGAAGGGGAATGGCCAGCACGCCGAGGACATTTGGAGGAGTGTGCTATTATGTAAAACGAGCCAGGGAAAGGTTAGCAAATACCACTGCTTCCCTGGGGAGCCCTTCTCTTGCAGGAGTCATTAGTGCACTGGCAGGATAACAGATCCTCGCTGCTAATTCTCTAGGTCATAAGCAAATTAAGACGGAAAAGCTGATCTGCCATCCATCTACATTAGGCACAGCTGCCCAGCTCACCTGTCCGGCAGCCACTGGTTTACAGCAAGGTTAGGACTGGAAGAGCAAAGTCTTGTCATTAAACCAAGCCTGTTTCCCTCTCAGCTCAGCCAGGCTGGGCAAAAGGGTGCTGGGACAGGGCTGGGGGGTGCTGGGACAGGGGTGCTGGGACAGGGCTGGGGGGTGCTGGGACAGGGCTGCAGGGTGCTGGGACAGGGCTGGGGGGTGCTGGGACAGGG
>WBMV01009396.1:5730-37402 GCA_013396655.1 Campylorhamphus procurvoides | reverse complement strand
GGGTGCTGGGACAGGGGTGCTGGGACAGGGCTGGGGGGTGCTGGGACAGGGCTGCAGGGTGCTGGGACAGGGCTGCAGGGTGCTGGGACAGGGGTGCTGGGACAGGGCTGTGGGGTGCTGGGACAGGGGTGCTGGGACAGAGCTGCAGAGTGCTGGCACCCCTCAGGAGGGAGCAGGGCTCAGGGAGCACAGTTCTCGGTGCCCCAGGACTTCATCCCTCCAAGGAAATCCATGGCCATGGGGTCACACCCATGCTCCGTGTCCAGGGGTTCCAGCAGTTCAGCCCCACAGGGAGGGTTGGGGTTCAGCCAGGTCCTGCTCACCCCAGAGACTTGATGCCAACTCACCCTAGTGCCTTTGGAAAGGGGCAGGCCAGGGAAATGCTGCTGCTGGGATGTCAGAAGCTCCATCCCCAGGCAGGAGGGGGTGAGTGAGGGCAGAGGCTTCCCTGGGAGCAGCCCGAGTTTCTCCCAGCGTGGGCACAAAGAGCTTTTAATAACCTCAATATAAACTGCTTGGTGAGATTAAAGCAACCCACTCACGGGCAGGGTTAAGCCCAGGTCTGGAGCTGCTCCCTCCAAGGACTCACCAATCCTTTGGATGAGCACCCAGGGCATGGTGGGTGCTGGGAGAGTGATCCCCTCCCCTGGGGCATCCCATGGATGAAGAGAGGTTTTGGCTGGATAGCAGGAAAGGTTCTTCCCCCAGAGGGTGGTGGGCACTGACCAGGCTCCCCAGGGCAGTGGGCACAACCCCAAGGCTGCCAGAGCTCCAGGAGGGTTTGGACAACCCTCTCAGGACTTTGTGGTTAGTCCTTGTGGGTCCCTCCCAGCTCAGGATATTCTCTGATTCTATGACTTCAAACACAAACGCTGCCTGCGAAACCTCCAGAGTCGCATTTGCAGTGAACAAAAACACCCACCCGCACACAACACGGTGCTTCAAATCCTGCCTTTAATCTCAGGTTCCACTAACAACCTTCTCCCCATCCAATTGCTTGTCTTACAATTGACATCGCAATATTAAATTCCTAAGAACTAAAGCGCTTTGAAAGTATAACCTACTTTTAAAGCAGACAAGATTTATAGTGGAAGCATTTCCTTCCCAGTCCTTGACGCTATCAAAGTCACTGATGCCTCATCAGCAGCTCCATAAATGAGGCCTCCAAACACGCTGCCTGGTTGGCATTTGGTGGGCACCATTTGCAGGCTGAGCCCTGGCACATGCCCAGGGCTGGGTCCTGCAGGCTTCGGTGCTGGCTTTGGCAGGGGTGTGATTTCACCATGGGAGATGTAGAAAAGGCCTTTGCTGTTGTAGGGAAAGGAGGTCAAACAGCCATCCTGGAAGAGTTCCTCCATCCCTGGGAGTGTTCCTCCATCCCTAGAAGTGTCCAAAACCAGCTTGAATGGGGCTCGGAGCATCCTGATCTGGTGGAGAGTGTCCCTTGTCCCCACCTCTGCCTGGTCCCCCCCTCAACATAAATTGCCATGCTAACCTACATGGAGAGGCATTAATGTTTGCTCCTGAAACAAGGTGCAATTAGCTGGGCATAAAAGAACACCGAAGTGATGCTAATTACCCTCCAAAAGATGAATAGAATTAAGTCAGAGAAGCAGAAAATTACCTTTGTGGGGAATCTGCTGCAGAGTTTACACGGAACCAGCGATGGTGGCTGGCTGGATGGATGCTGGGAGGTTCAGCTCTGCTCCTTCTCCTCCCTGTTCCCAGCCAAGCCATGAATCCCTGCACCATCCAGGCAGGACCCCAGGCCCTGCAGTGGGGTCTGCACCCACCCACCCCACCCTTTAGCCATGGATTTGGCCTTGACCCCCTGGTGGCACCGCTGTGGGATGAGGGGCAGTGGGCAGGATGGTGCTGGGCAGCTGCAGCTGCACCAGCTCAACCCCCACAGCGAAGAATTTGTCTTCTAACACCAGTTCACAAGCACCTTGACTATCCCATTTTGTTTTTTCCTGGAAACCATCCAGAGTTTTAATTAGCCATTAACTATTCCCTATAGATTCAGCAGCGTTCAAGGAGCCAATGGTCCTGATTTGACTCCCCCCCTCCCCGGGCTCCTCTCGCTGCCTCTCGGCACTTTGCTGATCAGTAATTGCTTCAGATGGCAGCACATAATTCATCCCCGACCAGCTCTGCCCCTGCAGCTGCCCAGAGGCTGTAGAAGCCCAAAATGGGTTGGGTGGGAAGGGATCTTAGAGCTCATCCCATCCCACCCCTGCCACGGGCAGGGACACCTCCCACCAGCCCAGGTTGCTCCAAGCCCTGTCCAACCTGGCCTTGGACAATTCCAGGGATCCAGGGGCAGCCACAGCTTCTCTGCCCAACCTGTGCCAGGCCACTCTGTGCTTTCTGACTGCAGATCCTCCCCTGGCACAGGTCTGTTCCATACCCAAAGCACCTGTGGAGGAGCTGGCACCCAAAGGGATGTGCCACGAGCAGTGGGTGACAGCCCTGGGCACAAAGTGGCTTTCAAGGCTGAGCAGCTGAGGTTGAGGTGACACCCTCGCCCTTCAGGTCACAGCACGGGACAGACACCCCAGCACAGCCCACTTGGGTCTGGATTACCCCACGACAAAGCTGGAGGTCACAGGGATTGATGCAGCACAAACCCATCTGCATCTGAGACCTCAAGGAATTGCTACTCCCTCTGTCCCAGGCAGGCAGCACACAGTACTGTGCAGCTCCTGGGACTTTTAGGAGGAATTAAATCTGTCCTACTCAAATCTTGGTGGCAAGGGTCTAGGGAGAGCTGCCTGCTGGGATCTGGAGCGAGGCAGCCACTGGGATGGCTCTGATGTGTCTGCAAATGCTCCAAAAAGGAGAGAGAGCTGTCTCTCCCGAGGTTTGGGGCCTCCAGAGCCTCCTGCTTTCCCTACTGCTCTCTGAAGTTCATACACATAAAGCCTTTATGTTCCCATCAAAGCTACTCCCAGATTTATGCTTATGGGAAAAGCTGAAGGAATGTGTTGTGGGAACTGAAGGCTTTAAAAGGCAATTTGAGAAGCAGTGAGGAGGGAATGTGCTCCCAGGGACTGCTGCTCTGCCTGCTGCTGCTCAGGACTCGCTGTACCTGCAGCACCAGCTGCCTGTTCCAGCCTGGTTCCAGCTCCCTTCATTTACAAGATGCATTATTTACCAGCCTGACATGCAGCTCATTTAAAAATCAGATTTATCAGCAAAATAGCAGCGCTCGCTATGGTGGCTTCCAACAAGAGGGTTTGCTGGGCTCCTGCTGACTCGGCAGATTCCCACCCCATCCATCACCCCAGGGTGCTGGCACAGAGCCCTCAGCCCCCTCCCAGCCCTGGGGGCTCCAACTGCATCACCACCAGGACAGGGACCACCCCAGACCTGGGATCTCCACCCGTGCCAAGGGAATGACCTTTGTGGAAGCACAGCGAGCTCAGAGCTGCAAAGAGCTTGGATTCACAGCTGGATCCCTCTTTGGGCAGCCAGATGCTGAGCCCAAGGGACCATCAGCGTGTCCTGCTCCACAGCACCCACAAAAGGAGGGGGGGGACAGTTTGTGACACACAGCAGTGGTGGCAGCAGGTCCTGGGAGGGTCCTGAGGGTGCCATCCCTGTGCCCACCGCAGGCAGACCCCTGTGTAGCCCCCTGGGACAGGGGCTGAGGGGGCAGGTGAGCATTGGGCACACCTTCCCGAGGGAAGGGAGGGTCTGAATGTGCATGGGAAGCTGCCAAGCTGCATCCCAGGGTACCCCCACCCGCTGCACCCCCTGCCCTGTGCCCCTGGCTCTCCCCTTCCCAGCGCCAGGAGCAGGATGTGCCCCGCTGCTGCAGCAGCCCAGCAGTGCCCAGGGTGCTGTGCAGAGCTCTGGGGTAGGGGCAGCGCTCTCCAGCTGGACAAAGCTGGCTCGGGTGCCAAGGAATTCTTAGCAAACCGTGGGAAGTGTCAGTGCTTTGCAGAGGTGCGACTGTTCACGGAGCAAAGAGTAACCCGAGCCCAAGAGCAGATCAGGATCCACCCTGGGAAGGGGCTCTGAGCTCCCAGAGGAGCAGTGTCCTCCCCTGTGTGCCCCCTCCCCAGCCATCCTGCTCCTCCAGCTCCCTGGGAAGGGGCTCTGAGCTCCCAGAGGAGCAGTGTCCTCCCCTGTGTGCCCCCTCCCCAACCATCCTGCTCCTCCAGCTCCCTGGGAAGGGGCTCTGAGCTCCCAGAGGAGCAGTGTCCTCCCCTGTGTGCCCCCTCCCCAGCCATCCTGCTCCTCCAGCTCCCTGGGAAGGGGCTCTGAGCTCCCAGAGGAGCAGTGTCCTCCCCTGTGTGCCCCCTCCCCAGCCATCCTGCTCCTCCAGCTCCCTGGGAAGGGGCTCTGAGCTCCCAGAGGAGCAGTGTCCTCCCCTGTGTGCCCCCTCCCCAGCCATCCTGCTCCTCCAGCTCCAGCTCCCACCACCAGTTACCCCACGGGGCCATCAACCAGCACTAATTTTGGGTGGGGGGAAACCTCACCACGGGCACATAGACCAGCCTGATCTTCCCCTGAAGAGTGCACTGGATTTAGGGATGTTTGTGTGTCCCCCACATGTCACTGAAGCCCCTGCTCAATAATTTAATTTTGCCCACCAGAGCTCCAATCCCATCAGTGGTGGTGCCAGGGAGGGACCTGCCCAGCACAGCCCGAGCTCCCAGGTGTGGGTCACACGTGGGCACCTGGTCACACCTGCCCCTTCACCTGGTGCCACGTGTGTGCTCATGTGCTGCTCCGGGCACCACGGCCCCTCTGCCAGATCTGGGAACGTGCTGCAAACACACATAAATATTTCATGTTCACAGAGAGAGTCTTTGCCATGACCCAGATTTCCTTCCCCCAGACACCTTCCTGGGACCCCAAGGGATGGGAGTGTGGCCACGGACACCCCTGGCCCAAATCAGCCAGGATGGCACGTTCTCCCTGCCCACTGCCCCATCCTCTCTGAGCCAAGGTGGGCACACAATCTGTACGTGCCACCTGTGATGGGCACAAGCACAGAGCTGGGAGAAGGATGCCCTGCTGCCCTCTGAGGGGCACCTGGGATGCTCCAAGCAGGATCAGCCCCTTTCCCACAGCAGGCAGCCCCCCCAGGCGTGGTACCTGCCCAGAGCATCCCATCCCCAGTGCCCACCTCGCCCTGGCATTCCTCGTGCCCATCTGCTCAGGCCAGAGGCAGGCTGAGCTCCCTGGCAGCAGGGCTGAGTTCTGCCCCCCTGCTCCTGCTCCAGGCAGAGTCACGTCCTCCAAAGGCAGCGCTGCCTTATCAATAATAAAAGGCAATTTCCCCAGCCAGAGCCTGGAGATCACTCAGCCCTTCGTGCGCCGCTGACAGGATGGGCAGGACTTTAATAAGATGCGATTTGACAGTAACACAAAACAACAACAGCATTAAGGGAAGAGTAATGGCAAAGGCAGCTGTCAAAAACCTCATGTTCCCTAACCAGGAGCAAGAAATCAGAGCTGTCAGGCCCCGGCAGAGGCTGAAAGGGAGGGCAGGACTGCAGTGGGCACGCAGGTACCACTGCCCGAGGGGGATTCTGCCCATCGTGGGGGCACAGGGAGCACCAGGGGACTCTGGTGTCACCACAGCCAGCTCAGCAATGTGCCAGGGAGCCCAGGGGAGGGAGAGGCACCACGGTGCCCCAGGCAAGTGACACTGCACATCCACCCTGCCAGGACCCAGTGCTGTGTGTGTGCCCTCTGGGGCTCGTGTGCCAAGGTTGCTGCAGGGCTGGGACCCGTCCCCAGGGCTGGCTGAGGAGGGGATGGAGCCAGGCCAGACTCTGCTGCGTCAGTCGCTGTGAAAACCAGCCAGAGGACATCTCATGGTGCTGGAAGACAGAGGGATGAAAGGCAGCCAGAGGAGCTGGTGCCCTGAGGCTGTGCCAGCTCAGAGACCTGAGGTCCTGGAGCTCACAGAAGGGACTGGGGCACCTGTGCAGAGGGGGCACCACAACCCCACGGGGATGGCTCTGCTGGCACCAAGGGAAGAAGGGACACGTCTCAGGAGGTGGCACTGGTGGCCCTTGGAGCTCAGCAGGGCTGTGAGATCTGAGGGGGATGCAGCAACAAGCCTGGGGCTGGTGGGCAGTTCCCTGAGCCCACTCTCCCCCTGCCCAAGACCAGGGCAGGCTGATAACACCACAGAGCTGCAGGGCTCAAGTCACTGGGACATGGTCAGACCAGCCTGATCTTCCCCTTAAGGAGAAGAATTACATGTGTCCCCCACATGTAGTTAAAGCCCCTGCTCAATAATTGAATTTTGCCCACCAAAGCTCCAATCCCATCAATGGTGCTGCCAGGGAGGGACCTGCCCAGCACAGCCCAAGCTCCCAGGTCCTCCCCAGGGAGGAGCAGAGCTCTGGTCCGTGGGAATGTCAGCATCAGCCACGGATCTCATTAACAGCCTGTTCTGCATCAATGCTTGTAATGAAAAAATGAGGGGACAAAGAGAGAGGCCCCAGTGAGGACCTGATGTCCTTGTGAATATGGGCTGTGTGATACAAGAACCAGAACCACGACTGGGCCCCTCCACGATGCCCATCTGGGCAGAGGCAGCACTGCCAGAGCATTTCCATGAGTTATTGGCCTCTGGCAAGTGAGGGATTCCCATTCACTGGAAAGGTTTCCATCTCCTCACACAGATTCTCTCCTCTAGACAAGGCATTCCTGAGTCTCACTGAGGCCCTTGGGGATCCCCATGTTGGGATAAGGATAAGGGATAACACTGAGTGGGGTGGGTGGTTTTGGGGGACCCTGCATGAAGGGTAATCCCCATCAGGAAGCCAGGCAGGAGCAACACTGTTCTGTCTGTCTGAGGCTCCCCTCTCCATCCCTGCTGTGCTGATGCAACACAAAATCCCAGAATGGTTTCATTTGGGACCCTAAAGACTATCTCATTCCACCCCCTGCCATGGGCAGGGACACCTTCCACCAGCCCAGGTTGCTCCAAGCCCCATCCAACCTGGCCTTGGGCACTTCCAGGGATGGGGCAGCCACAAAGAGGGAGAAAACAAGCCCAAAAGTTCTCTGGATCTGGTCATGCTGGAGCACCCAGTGGACAGAGGGCACCTCCTGTGCTATCCAGGCTCCCAAGAGTTGCTGCCAGTCAATAAAAACCAGTGAAGGCTTTGATAATGTGAAAGCCTGGAAAGACAAACAAACAGGGCTTAATGAAACCTTTATTTTAAAAATATGGTTTTTAATTTAAATGCAAATTGGGTGCTGTGTTAGCTGTAGGTCACTCACACTGACACTCTGCTTAATTAGCAGGGATGAGCCTCGGGAAGCAACGGCACTAATGGCTGGCCCTTTTCTGGGCATTTATTTTAAGTTAATTAAAATTCTTCAGGACAGGATGGGTCCTGCTCTGCAGAACAGCTCCTCACTCTGTTCAGCCAGTCCCTTCCCAAGCCCCACACGCTGCCAGGGATGCTCTCAGCAGGCTGGCAGCTATTAATGGAGCAGGGCACATTTCTTTCTGCATCCTGAAATCCCCTCTGGCGAGTCACAAATCACAGCCCCCCCTTCTCCAGAGATGCTCCTGCAACATCCAGCATCAGGCAAATGGTATCAGCAATAAATCTGAGCAAGGACAGGGAGATTTCTCCAACTGCTGGGCTGAATCACATGGATAAGTCTTCAGAGGAGACGTTAAACCTGATGTGAAATCAAACCTTGCAAGTGCTGAGAGGAGCAGTTATCCAGAGTTACACACGAGTTATGCACAAGAGGATCTCCTTCAGAGAAGATCTGCCTTCACCAAGAGAGATGAGCTGGAATGAGAGCCCTGATCCAAGAGAGATGAGCTGGAATGAGAGCCCTGATTTAAGGGACATAAGAGCTCTGATCCCTTCCCCAGGGCTCTGGGAACGGAGCTTTAACCCTTCCCTTGGTCCAGCTCTGCCTCACATTGCTGTCACCCTCCACACAGAGACCCTCTGGGAGATAAATCCAACGTAAAACACCACCAGGGACAGGGAGCAGAGCAGGAATGACCCTGTGGCAGTGTCGATATGCTCAGGGATCAATCCCTGTGTGTCCCTCATGGAGCAAATCGATGGCCACTCAGCGGGACAAAATGAGATAAACAGTGGCCTTAATAGCGCCCCATTGCCCTCAAAGAGCAGCCCTGGCTGCAGGAGGAGGAGGAGGCCCTTGGATTAAAGGACATGCTCTAAGGTTGTCCCTTCTCTGCCATGCTGTGTTTCATCCCTGTTGCCATCCTGGGATGAGCAGATCCAGCAGCAGACAGGTCAGACGTGGGAAGGAGGAGCAGATGGAGCCATGCTGGGTAGTGGGAGCCCAGGGCATGTTTCCCTCTTCCCTCAGTGCCCATAATCTGGAGGGCAAAAACTCACCCACCCTCCTAAAGGGCAGCCCCAGGTGGGCAGTCACAGCACATTCACATGCCCATCCCTGCCCACCCTCCCTGTGTGACCCATCCCATCAGGATCCAGAGATCCCACACCCCAAGTCTCCCACTGCTGCTGTTCCCAGCTGGCTACTTCAGGGCAGCAGCCTGAAAAGGGAGGATTTGGAGTTTATTTGCTCCCTGGACTCCTGCCTGCCTATAAATGTTTCAGAATAAAACAGGATCCTGTGTCTCTTCCACCTTCCTACATGTGGGGGACACCAGCCTGCAGCTTGGGGGGCTCCCTGTGCCCCCCAACAACAGTGGGGACTGCCCTGGGAGTGGAGCCCAAACCCCTAAAGCTGGTGGGCCATGGACGCAAGGACTGTCCTTCTCCTCCCACCTCACCTATCTGCTCAAGCCCAGATCTAAAGGAACCTGGGGCTCCATTTGGCAGAAGGTGAAGCTGCCAACCCACAAAGGAGGGGGTCACTTTTCCAAGCAGGAGACCCCAGGGCCAGACAGGGCTGCTCCCAGAGGGGGCTGCCCCCAGCCCCAGCCCAGGACACACCACACCGTGCCCCTCGCTCTGTAGTGCCCAGGCTCCCACCTTGGCACGTGTGTGGGGCTGCTGTTCATGGCACCAACCATCCCTCCTGAGCCTGGAGACTCATCCAGAGGGGCCACAAACCCCCCCAGGAGGGAAGGAGGGAGGGGAACCTGGCAGGCAGGCAGGAGGGAAGGTGCTTTAATGAAGCATCATTAAACCACCGAAGGATTAAAGCGAGGAAGGGGCAGGATCCTCCACAAAAACTCAGTCATTAGTGAAGCCCGAGGGTAGATGCAATTGTTTTTGGGGTTTTTTTCCTCTCTTTGATGACCCAGTTTTTTAATCTCATCAGCACCAGGCTTGTGTTAATTTTTAAATATGCTTGGGTAACTGAGAACATTAACTATTCATGATTTTATCTGCAATAGCTGCTGGCTCTGACACTGTGCCAGGCAGAGCTGAACTTACCAGGGGAGGCAATAGCAGGTTTTTCCTGAGCATCTTGTTGAAATGATCACAGGATGGGGTGGGGTTCCAAAACACTCCTGGATAAATCGAGGCTTGTGGGGCAGGCTTTCCTCTGCAACTGTGGTGGCTTGAAAAGATGTAAGAGCACACAAAAAGCTGGGATCTGGGGAATGCTGTGGACAATCTGGGAATGCTTCAGCTCCAGGGAAACCCCAGATTAGTTTATAAAACTCATCAGTTCCACCTTGTGCCATGGGTAGGGACACCTTCCACCAGCCCAGGCTGCTCCAACCTGGCCTTGGACACTTCCAGGGATCCAGGGGCAGCCACAGCTTCTCTGCCCAACCTGTGCCAGGGCCTGCCCACCCTCACAGGGAGGAATTTCCTCCCAATATCTAATCTAAACCTGCCCTCCTTCACCTTAAGGCCGCTCCCCTTGTCCTGTCACTACCTGCCCTGGGCAAAGTCCTCTCTTGGGAGCCCTTTCCCTGGGTGCAAATGTCACTGGCAGCAAGAACAGGGGCTGAGGCAGCTCCAGGAGCTCGGGTAATGTTGAGAGCTGTGAACAGGATTAACAGTGAAGAACAAAGAACAGAGCACAGGAGAGCAAAGGTGATTAATTATCAGAACACCAACCAGGAGAAGAAAGCAGTGAGAGAAGGGGAGCTATTCAAAGAACAAAACACTCACACTGGCTTTCAGGAAGGAGGGAAGCCAGAGGCACCTCCTGCAGCAGCTCCTTGGAAGATGCTCTCCCCAACTCGTGCTGACAATTTGTTGCTGGAATGAGAATCTCTTTGGTATTTCCAAGGATCCAGGAGGCAGGAGGGCAGCATTGGGAGCACAGTGATCCATGAGGCTCCTGGCTGAGTTAACAGCACCATGGAGAACCCCCAAACGTTCTCCAAAAAGGGCACAGCTGCTTCCTGCAGGAAAGCTGAAAGAGCAACCACAGAATCAGTAAATGACTGAGGTGGAAAAACCCTCTGGAGGGCACCTTGTCCAGAGCCAGATTCCCAGGAACATGGACAGACATCAAAGGCTGCTCTGTTTTCCCCCCTGTGAAAATTAAATATCAGAATTTAATTATTCAATCCTGAAATTAAGAGTTACACTGGCTGCTCAATGTATATACCATTTTATTGAATGGACGTATATTACAATAGACAAACATATATTACACATGCTATACAAAATATACATTCTTATGTGAAAAAAATATAAATAGACACTAGGAAATAGCAACAGGGGACAGGAGCAGCTTTGGCCTCACTGCCTCTGAACCCCCAGCTCCTGGACTGGTAGTGCTTTGGCATTGATTGAGGAAACTGCTTGTTTTTACTGCAAAAAGAAAGGCCACTCTGTGCCCTCTGCACCCCTGGAGCAAAGGGAGAGAAGAGACACAGGATTTCAATCCAAGTCCACCATGGAAGTTTCTCCACAGTGCAGCAAAGTGTCACCTACTTACAATCATCAGCTGTTTACAACCAGCTTATGGAAGGCTGTAAATGTCCTAATTCACAGTGGCAGCTTTTACAGGCCACTCTCACTACAGAAATCAGAGCCTGGTGCAGACAGCAGTGATTTGAAAGCCCTGGTGCTGGCCAAGCAGGTCTCACCTCCCTAACAGGAATTCCCTGTCTCCAGGCAGTGGTGCCCCAGGTGCTGCCAAGGTTTGGGCACCCCCAGGTGCCCCGTGACAGACCTGAGGCAGCTCAGCTCCTCAGGACACAGACAGGGATGGAAGAAAAAGCAGCAAGTGTTTCCCAAGAGGAGATGGGAGGCAGAGCAGCAGCTGGGATGGTGTTTTCCCACTCCTGGGAATGCCACATTCCAACAGCAGCCTGAGGGAGTGCCTTGCCTGCAGAGAGCAGCCCAGGAGGAAGAGACTTTGCTGCTGCTGTAGGTTCATGATGTGACCTTTCTCAGCTGGATTTAAACTGACAGGACTGGGTTCCTGCAGCAGGGAGCACTTAGGACTGAGAACGCTAAGCACCTTGTCTGGGAAGGAAAAGCCTGGAGGAAATAAAACCAGAAAGGAATGAACTTCAGACTTATTTTCTTTTTACGTTATTAAATCATTTCAGGTGGCAGAACCCAAAAATGAGCACACCTGTGTTTCTCTCTGCTCTACCCAAAGGTCAGGGACAATTGGATGCTCTCCCCACTAAAGCTGCTATCAAAGCAGCCACGCTGGCTTTGAGAGCATGGGAAGAGCCCTTGATAATATTTGCTCATTTGCACAGATCTGACTATTATTCATGCCCAAAGAGCCGTGGGAAAAGAATCATTATTCCCAGTGTTTCCTCACTCAGTCACTCAAACACTCCAGAGTCTGTAAAGCTGGAGCTGATTCTGCACGACTGCACCTCACCCTTCAGTCACACCCCCTCCAGTCTAGCAGTGGATCAATGGGAAGTCTCACATACCTCTCTTGGGCCAGGCCAAAAGGGGTTTTCTGTCTTTATAAAAGTACCACACAGCTGGTTTTATTTGGGTACAAATGCTACAGCTCCAAAAAAGGCACCAGTGGCCAGGAAAGCCACCTCAGTGTTCAGGTGTGAGCACAAAGTACCTGCTGAGAACCCATCCCTGAGGAGTCTTTAACCCCTTCTACACAACAGGACACTTTCCCAGCAGAAAGAACTTCTCAGGAAGTCTTTATGATCCTAATTTTGTCAGGCACATCCCACTGGGGCTGTGAAGTCTGCACCTCCTCTGTCTCAGCACGATTTTCAGTGTTGAGTGGTTCCCTGCATTGTTTCATTTCTCACCTGTCAAATATTAAACCACTTTGGCCACACTGAGTTCAACAATTTAGCTTGATATTTTACAACAGAAAAGGACACAAGTGTTTTATGCTTTTGGCTGTGCAGAGGAAACAGGAAACCCACAGTGTAGCTCACCAAGTGCTGTCCCAATTTACCTGATCCTTTTCAGCACCACATTCTTTTTGAAGTTCACTTAACTGTCAGCTAGGAAAAACACATTGAGACCTCTCAATATACACCATATGAAGGTTGTTTTAAAGGTAAAAGCTTAGATAAAACTTGGAATTCTGCTAATATCACGAAATGGATCAGCTTGCAGCCAGGCTTAATGCACACAGAGTTGTAGGCAACAATGAAATTCATCAATATCACAGTTTCACCACAGATCTATAAGTAAATTCACTCCTTTCCAAAACAAACACAGCTCTATCCCCTCACAAACAAGCTTTCAGTCCCCCCAAAACCTCCCATATGGCTTGATATGCAGCTGTCAAGACTAACAGTATGATACATACTTTGGCATAATAAAAAATATATTTACATTGCAGCCAACACATTTATATGCTTAGTGTATACAAAATATTTATAAATGCAAATTTATTTACAACTGGAGTCCATTATTCATGGGAGAAAACAAGCCCCAAACTCAGACTGGGAACAGGCACCTGCCAACAGTCTGAGGAAGGAAAAGCTGGCCAAGAGCTTTATGCTTACAGTTCCTGGGGAATTCCATGAAGGAGGCCCTGATGGTTTGTTTCCAAGCAGACAAAGCACTGTGAAATAGCTACACACATTCTTGAGAGCTTTCCAAGGCATGCACCAACACAAAGGCTGCTTCCAGCACCACACAATCCATGCTTGAATGCTATTTTTGGAGACAGCACCGATCATCCAACGTGTCCTCTGGTGCATGTTCCCTTTTCGCAGGAGAGAAATCCGAGGGAAATGGGCATGTGGCACCTCCTCCAGAGAGAGGCTGTTTAACCACTGCAGGCACACAGAAACGAGCATCTTTGGCCTTGGGGTTGGTCCTGAGGTAGAAAAGACAGTCACTTGATGTGGATTTGCCTGCGAGGCATCACTTGAGCATCTTACGTGGTCTTGCCGTGGTCGTGAATGCTCCGTGTCCTGCCAAAATCCAAGCTGTGCTCCTGGGGCCTGGGGCAGGGCCTGGGGCAGGGCTGGTCCCTCTCGGGGCAGGGCCTGGGGCAGGGCTGGTCCCTCTCGGGGCAGGGCCTGGGGCAGGGCTGGTCCCTCTCACCATCAGCAGCTCCGTCACTCCGGAGGGGCCGCGGAGCCTCCCGGGCCGGTGTGTGGGGCAGGAAATGGGGGTGAGGGTGAGCCAGGTCTTTGCTGACTCCCCACAGAGGCACCTGGAAGGGCTCTGAGGAA
The DNA here is from genome assembly GCA_013396655.1 of Campylorhamphus procurvoides. Taxonomy (NCBI): domain Eukaryota; kingdom Metazoa; phylum Chordata; class Aves; order Passeriformes; family Dendrocolaptidae; genus Campylorhamphus; species Campylorhamphus procurvoides. The sequence continues at coordinate 23,859 of WBMV01009396.1, read as the reverse complement.
GGAAAAGTAGAAGGTGAACAGGAGTGAGTTCATGCAATAATCACAGAATGGCCTGAGCTGGAAGGAACCCACAGGATCAGCCAGTCCAGCTCCTGGCCCTGCACAGATACCCCAACAATCCCACCCTGCTCCTCAGGATCATCCAAACCCTCCTGGAGCTCTGGCAGCCTTGGGGCTGTGCCCACCACCCTCTGGGGGAAGAGCCTTTCCCTGATATCCAACCTGACCCTCCCTGACACAGCTCCAGCTGTTCCCTTGGGGGCTGTCACTGCTCAGAGGGAGCAGAGATCAATCCCACTCAGGTTTCAGACACATTTGAGCTGTGTGACTCAGCAGTAACAGTCCTGAGGTTATTTTCTCTGGTTTTGAGAGTGCATTTTACTGGATGCTCTCCCTTTCCAGCAATCTGTTCCAGTAACCAGCAACACACATGGTTTCAGTGTGAATTTTTAAAAAGGCAATCTGGAAGAAAGTCAACAGAAAAACAACGAATTTAGGGACTTCTTTGAACCTCAGGCCAGCTCAGACAGAAGGGGTATTTGAATTTCTCAAGTGAAGCTCCAACTTTTGGTTAATAGATGTCCTTGAAGTACATTCAAAGGCTCACATTCCACAAACTTTAAGAGCTGAACTGCAGAAATTCCATATTTTTAACACCACTCTCTTCAATCTTGGGTACTGAATGCAAATTGAGAGCTAGTCTGGGGATCAGGTGGTTAACAAACACAAGTCACTCCACAGACTACAGGCACTTGAAGGATGAGCTGTGTCAACAGTGAAGAGCAGCACAAGGAAAGCCAAGGGAACACAAAGGAACAAAAAGGAAAAGGGGACACTCACCATTAATCTGCTGGGAGGAGATTTTCTTTTCACTGATTTTGTCGTGGTTGGTGAGGAAGACAGGCACATCTCTGTCTGCCAGGAGATTGTCCAGAGCACTGGCTTCGTGCTGGGTGTGTGCTGGGAAGGTTTCCTTGGGCACCTGCACCATGAGGTTTGGGAGGGTTTGCTCCAGGGGGTCCTCCTCGGAGATGAAGGCATAGGGACAATACTCTCGGCTCCGGGAGTAGATGTTTGCATTGTCATAGCAGTCTGAGCAGATCACTAATGGGGCTGCTCCACCTGGGGAACACGAGGGAAGAACAAAACACTCTCAGAAAGGGTGAAGGGCCTGATTTCCATGGGCTTTATGTGATGGGGGATTACAGCAGCACAGTTTGGAGGGCCTTTATACAGTTTAAGAGTTCTCAGCTTCAGAGGTCACATGAGAAATCCCCAGGCTCCCCTCACCCAAATTCTCCACAGCACTGCCCTTCTGGTGGTGACCAGGGGAAACCATGGACATGCTCCCCTATTTCATGGGTAAAAGGGTTCCATGCAGGTGCAGCCACGTTGGGAACTAGGCTAAAACAGCCCCAGGATCAAACTGGGCTACCTGTTCCCATCTGCTCTTGGACCTGACTTGTCCCTGCCTGCCCACACACCTCAGATTGATAGACTGGTCACTGAGATGAGCTGCTTCTCAGCCCCTTCCTGATACACACTCTAGTGCAGTGGGACTAGACTACAGGGAATGGATCATGGACAGGTGTGGAAACCTTACACTGAGGGCTCACTTTTCAAGCCAGTCCACATAAGGACTGATGGCTCCTCAGCATCTGGATGGCAAAAAACACCATCAATGGCCCAAGTATCCTGAAAAGTGTCCCAAACGAGGTGGGAAACAGTGCAGACCCCTTAGTTATGACTGTAACAAGCCAACTGGATCTCTGGCAGAGGCAGGAATTTTATACCAAGGACAAGAGGTACAGCAAGACATCATCCCAGCAAACTCTATTTCCTGGGCTCTTGAGATGCCAAAGGAAAGCAGCAGGGGCAAAATCCATCTTGGCACTTAACCTATGAGGACAAGACTGTGCCCTGGCATCTGCTGGGGCCCAGGTAACACACCTGAGGGCTCTGCTTACCATCTGTGCCTTTGTGCACGTAGCTGCCAGCTGGAGGCATCAGCTGCTGGTGGCTCCCTGCCTCCGAATTGCTGTAGCCTTCCTGAGGCTCTGACAGAGTTCCTTGGGAGGACAGGTAGCTGGGGATGTCTGCAGGAAGGTTCATCTCCTCTGCAAGGCAGAATGGACACTCAGGACATCAGCAGCAAGGAGATTTCAAGGTATTACCAGCACTACTCTCCACACGAACAAGAACATCCACAATGTCAACTTTTTTCCTTCCTAGTTCTCTTTTTTCCTACATCGGTGATTAAAAATCCACATAGCTGGTTCCAAACTTACAGGGAATGGAAATTTACACACATTATTCCAGGTCCTGAAAATATTTCTAAGTTTATTCAAATATTTACTTCCAAACTTAACTGTTTTCTCCCAATGTAGGACAGAGCCTGGGTATAAGGAATGGAATTAGCACAATTTTGGTATTTAAAAGAACTTCGAAAATGAAGGAATTTGAGCAAATCCCTGAAGGGATTTGAGAAGGAAGTCTTCGCTTCTTTAATCTTATCCATCTGTAATGAACCCAGAAATTTCAAGGATTAAAAACAGGGCCAAAGCCTGTTGCTTTTGCATTTCACCTGTGTTAGTGATGCTGTAATCCTCGTTCTTCCTCCTCATGTGGTAGATGACGATGACCCACACCAGGGACGTGCCCACCACACAGCACACGACGACGATGATCACGATGCCCACGGTCGTCCAGCCGTCCTCCTCGTGGCCAATGCCACCCTGGGCAGAGTCACAGTTGGGGGACGCCAGGACGTTGAGGTAAATGTGGCCACGCTCGGTGCCCAGCGTGTTGGACATGATGCAGGTGTACTTCCCTGCATCCTCCAGCCCAGCGTCCACGATGATGAGGAGCTGATTTGCGGCGGCGAAGAAGTGGCGCTCGGTGACGGCGAGGGGCCCGTCGTCCTTGGTCCAGTTGAGGCGAGGGGCAGGGCTGCCACCAGCTATGCACTGCAGGACAGCAGTCTCCCCTCGGGTCACCGTCCTGTCCTCCAGGGGCCTCACAAAGGAAGGAGTTTCTGGGGTGGTGGAGGAAGAAAATTCAGTTGGAAGGTAATCTCGTAGCATCGTGGAATGGTTTGGGTGGGAACCTCCTTGCTGTGGGCAGGGACACCTTCCACTAGCCCAGGGTGTCCAGCCTGGCCTTGGACACTCCCAGGGATGGGGCAGCCAAAGCTTCTCTGGGTAACCTGTGCCAGGGCCTGCCCACCCTCACAGGGAAGGATTTCTTTCTAATATCCCATCTAACCCTGCCCTCTGACACCTCCCTGAAGATACTGAGAGACAGGGATGAGGCCCCTTCTCAGCCATCTTCTCTCAAGGATGAACAAGCCCAGCTCCCTCAGCCTGCCATGGAATCATTAAAGTTGGAAAAGGTCTTTCAGAGGATCCATTCCAACTGTTCACCATTTCCTTGTAAGAGGGATGCTCCAGTCCCTTCACCATCTTTGCTGCCCCATGCTGGACCCACTCCAGAAGCTCCACTTGTCTTTTGTCCTGAGGAGCCCAGAACTGGACACAGCACTCCAGATGCACCTCAGTAGGCATGAGGAGAGGGGCAGGATCACCTCCCTGACCTGCTGGCAATGCTCCTCCTAATGCACCCAGGACTCCAGTGGCTTTCTTGACCATGAGTTCACATTACCTGTGACTAAATTTGCTCCAAGGCAACACAAATTACCCACCCAATCTGGAGGGAGATACACCCCTCAGCCCCCTGCCACCATCACACTGACCCCAGCTCCACTGGGCAGCCCTGGAGCTCAGCTTCCAAAGCTTCACTGTTCCAAAACCACACCAAGCTCTGCTCTTTGCATTTTAACTCCATTTCCTGGGATTTCACTGCCACTGCAGGCATGGAGGGCTCCACCTCCAGCATGGCACTCACCCAGCACAGTGAGGGTGGCGTTGGCCGACAGTCCCCCCGCGATGTTCTGGGCCATGCAGCTGTAGATGCCCATGTCCTCCATCTTCACGTTGGCAATGAAGAACACGTCGTCCTCGGGCATGACGTGCATCCTCCTCTCCCTGGCAGCTGGGAAGTCTGTGCCACCATCCTTCTGCCAGGAGATCTGTGGGGTGGGGTGGCCCTCGGCAGCACATTCCAGCCGGGCCATGGCCCCGGTGCGGATGGTGAGGTCCATGGGGGTCTTCAGGAAAGAAGGCAGCTCTGCATCAAAGGAGACAAGAGTTTCAGGGGAAAAGCAGCAGAAGCTCCACAGCAGGGAGAAAACAGACACATCTGAAACACACCTGAAGTTGTCCCTAAGGGAACGGGGCAGATGGTTGCATAAAATTTGGGTGACAATTTATACAGCTTTTCTTCCAAATTTAAATACAGCATCTACAGTGTTACAGTGTTCATAGAATCATGGAATGGATTGGGTGGGAAGTGACCTTAAAGGTTATCTCATTTCATCCCCCTGCCATGGGCAGGGACACCTTCCACTAGCCCAGGTTGCTCCAAGCCTCATCCAACCTGGCCTTGGACACTTCCAGGGATGGGGCAGCCACAGCTTCTCTGCCCAACCTGTGCCAGGACCTGTCCACCCTCACAAGGAAGGATTTCATCCTAATATCCCATATAAACCCACTCTCTTTCAGTTTAAAGCCATGAAGTTCATTTAAGATGATGTGAAGAACAAGATTTCTCATGGGGAACAGACAGGGAAAAGGTTTAGCCTCTTTCCTAAACCCTTTGTCCCATTTTCTTCCCCCTGGCAACAGGAAAGGTGAACTTCCACCTCACCATCTCTGCTCTCAGGGGCCCTGGGGATCAGTGACCTGCTGACTGATGTGAACATTGTCTTCTCACCTCCCTTCCCCCAGGGCAAAATAAAGAGAATCACGATGGCTTAAATTAAAAAGAGACTTCACTGTTGACTTTTCAGTGTTTCCAGTCCCATCACTTGTGTTGAGCCTTCCCCAGTTCTGCATGGGGGAAAGGTGCTGAGTTCTGAGGCGACAGCAGAGGGAGCTTTTAGTTTAAAGAATTCCACATCCAATTAACCAGACAAACAACTAATTGTGTTCTAATAAAGCCCGGGAGATAACTGCCACTTCCAAAAAGCAAACACAATAAAAATCCCTTGTCTCCTGCTTTACAAAAAGATGTTGGATACTTTTAAATCCCAGTTAGACAGACTTGCAAGACTATTTTGGGCCAGCACTAGGGAAAAATAGACTGGTAGCTTTTTAAACAGTTTGTGCCCATTATCACTTACCATTGACAGTCAGCTTGGCTTTGTTGGAGTAGTTGGAGCCAAAGTGATTGGTGACGATGCACTGGTACTTGCCCTCGTCGGTGAAGTTGACGTTGAAGAGGTGCAGGACAGTGGTGTATTCCAGCACCTCAGCACTTTGCTGCTGGTACCTGGCAAAGTTCTCCACCTCTGCATCGTAGAGGAGCTCGCTGTCCTTGCGCCAGGCCGTGGCCATGGGGGAGTCACTGCTGCTCACAGCACTGCACCTCAGTGTCACGTTCATGCCCCGCAGCGCCACCGTGCTCTCGGGGTGCACCCTGATCTGTGGCTTTGGGAAGTTATCTGCAAAGAAAAGCACCCACATCAGCCCCTTCCCTCTCCAGCTTGAATCAATAGGGCAAATGAGCTCAGTGTAAGCAGAGGGAAAGGTTTGGGAGGAGATGTCCTGCTCGAGGTGGGCAGAGTCAGCTGTTCTCAGGTGGAAATCACACTGGGAAGGAGGGTTAGAACCACAGGCAGGCAGGGCAATCAGCACTGAGAACAATCAGGGTGGAAATGAGGTGCTGAGCAGCCCTGTCTCTTGTCCAGCTGCCTGCAACCTGCTATATTTAGCTCACACCCAAAAGCCCTGCTCAGCTGAAGAGCCAGGTTGTTTCATGAAGGACTAAGACTTACTTTCAGATAGTTTAAATATCCTGAAGAGCCTTTAAGTTCTACAAGTACAAAGCATAACGAGCTGGCAGTTCACTAGCTCATCCCACTCCATGAGAGTGACTTCAATACCCATTATTTCAGCAGAGACACTCTCACAGGCACACACAGAGTTCTGTCAGGCACCACAGTGGTGATGCTGGAGGGGAGAAGTGGGTGATTGCACCTACATGATGATTATTGCAGCCTTTACCCCCAAAGCAATAAAAGAATTGCACACACACAAGTAACCCTTATCAGATTGCTCACCTGGAAAAGGGAACACCACACTAATTCCAGGCCTGCCACAGACTTCACCCAGGACTCTGGTGAAGAGTCTCACAGTTGGGTTACAAAACTACTCATGTGTGAAACTGTGGTGGCAGAGAGCAGATAAACAGCACTGATATGGAGCACCAGAGTCTGAACTACTCTAATTGTTGCCCAGAGCTGTGGCTGCCCCATCCCTGGAAGTGTCCAAGGCCAGGCTGGACAGGGCTTGGAGCAACCTGGACTAGTGGAAGGTGCCCATGGCAGAGGGTGAGACAAGATGATCTTTGAGGACCCTTTCAAGCCAAACCACTCCACGATTCTGAAACTCCAGCCTTGCTGGTATGGACAAGAAGCAGGAAGGAAGTGTCAAACAGCTATTCTAAAGCTCATGGCATTCATGAGCAGGGAGAATGAAAGCATCATTGGTTTTTAATAACCAGCTAAATAAATAACAGTGCAGTCTCACAGCATCACTCCCTGAGGTTGCCTTCAGTGCTCAAACAGCCCATAACAGAGCAAAGAGAAGCAGAATTAAATCCCAGGCCCACATGTGCATCACAGCCAAGACCAAGAGACTCCACACCTCTACAGCCTGATTTCAGCTGCACACACCTGTGATACCATGCTTGTATATCAAGAGCCATTAAAAATACAAACCACAGACAAAGTCCTCAGGGTCCACACTGAGCAGGCTCTGTCCTGCCAGCCACTCAGGGTGGGCACAGGTGACATTCACAGCCTGCTGCAGGTGGCTCTCTGTGAGCCACTGGGGCAGCCACTTCAACTGGCAGTCACACAGCAAACTGCTGGTGTTCAAAACTCTGCAGAAACAAGGCAAAACAAAAGGGTGTTAAAGTGGATTTCACTTTCCTACATGGGATTTTGTGCAGCAAAACAACTTAAAGCATATACATTCAGACCTGTCAGGATTTACAGTATTATTTTCCACCTATCGGTATTTATTTAAAATTTATAAAATCTTGGCTATTTGTGACAGAAACAGCTCCTCTACGTCAGCATTAAAACCTTAAATTTCTTTTTAATTCTGGAGAATGTAACCTTGCAGTTTCCACTTCTTAAAAAAATCCCCCAGAACACTAAGCCTGTCTTTACAATTATCTCATCCCTCTTTAAAGCAATTAAAAGCAGCAACACTGCAGAGCAGCTCCACAGCTCCAGCTAAACACACTTGCCACCATGAAATGAGGCCTCAAGTCTCATTTTCCTGCCAGCTGGCACATATTTAACCCTGATTTTTTCACACAGGTATCAAGTGCAGATCGTTTTCCCTGCTCCACAGAAGAACTGCCAACAGGAAACAATAAGGGGTCACTTTCCCCCCACCACCTGCTTCCCAAGTTTCCTAAATATTATGTTTGAGTTATGAGTGAGGAGATGAATCCAGCAGTGGGAGAGGAGAGGCACCCACCAGACAAGCCAGGATTCCACCCTGCTCTTTGCAGGAACATACCAATGATTCCTCACTTTTAAAATGCAGCAGAGAAAGCAAAGGAATCTTTAGCAACTCAAATGTGTCTCCTCACACTGGCAGATCTTGCAGATTAAATCCATCTGGCCAAGATTAACTAAGGGAATAACAATTTTAGACCAGATCACATGATTTCCAGAGAATTTATCTCACTGAAAGGACTGTGCTGCAGTAAGATTAGTCTTGGGTGTGAAGGTCACTTCACACTTCAAATATCTGAAGACCACAAGAAGCTCTAGCAGCTTAAACATCTGCTGAGCATGTAAAAAAATCTTGTCTAGCTGTGAATTTTAAAGCCTTTCCCTAGCCCCCAAAATAGGAAGTCAAAATGTAGGGTTTGCTAACCCCCCTGAAAGATCTCTGATGGATTATTTCTTTAATTCACTGCCTACATGCAAGTGAGGGCTGAGCTGAGCTTGCTGCAAAATCCTAAGATAGGAAAAACTTAATGGTTCAGCACTGCCAGAAAAAAATATCTCCTACTAATTGCAAGTAAGGAAATGGAAGGGTAGATTTTATCAAACCTTAAATCTAAATATACAGCTCCCAACTTTGAGTTCATAATTTACCAGCACTTCTACAGGATGAAAGCAGACACACTGACACCTCTAACCAATGGCTGAAGGATTCTTGCCAAGGAAAGGCTTGTAAAGAATCTCTAAATAATTGTCATGAACTTACAGCTCCTTCAGCTGAGTCTGGGCAAAGGCATTTTCTTGGATGGACATTACTGCATTGTTGCTTAAATCTCTGTAAGTTAAGCAAAGAGCACAAAAATGGGTCAGGGAGATTTCATACGGTGCCTTCAAGTTAAATTCTTGAAAAACTGACAGAGAACACAAGACTGAAGTTGACAAACAATTAGAAGTTCTACAAAGTAAAGTACTTACAGATGTTCAAGACCTTCAAGACCAGAGAATGCTTTTTTGGTAATTGACTTTATCTGGTTTCCTTGCAAGATTCTGAAAGACAAAGGCCCACATCCCAGTCTGAATGTCAATATGAGTTCACAAACCAGACCTAAAGGAGATCCCTGTGATGTCTGACTACATTATTTCTAATTCCAGCTGGGCTAAAAGACCAAACACTATTTTTTTACCTTAAAGGCTCAACTAAGTTTCCCACGACCAGCCTTTCTTTTCTACTCTTAACTTAAGAGATGTGGGTTAGAGATGTGTCAGAAGAGAATTTAAGTCAGGAAAATGAAACAGTGATAAGCAGAACTTGGGAGTGGAGCAAGAACTGGACTGCACCCTCACACCAGGCTATTTGTAATAAGCCATGGCTGTAGCTTCCTACAAAGCACATGGCACTGGGTGAGAAATGCATAGTCTGAGTGCTGAGAAGTTGTTAATTCAATGGGGTTTTACATTTGCTCAAAAACACTTTGTATTTTGGGTTGGTTATATTGAAAAGTGGTAACTTTTACCCGAACTAAAGAAGCACAAAAGGTGATAATCACCACACAGGGGACAGAGCTGTTCAATAATCAATCATGTCAAGCACTTATGCTTAATTTCTTGAAATTGGTGCTGCAACCCAATGTTCCTGACCATGGACCCCAAGCTTAGATCAGGAGGTTGTGGCACACAGATGGAAACAACAAACAGCTGCCATTAGAAAGGTTTTCTGCCTTGTCCCTGATTTACAATTCCTTCTTATTTTGCTCTCCCTCTCCTCTGCATGCCTGGGAAATGCTGCCATTCCCATGCTTTGTAATACATACAGTTTATCCAGCCTGCTGAGTCCCACAAATGCTTCATTTGCATCCTCTATGGCCCAGGAGATCTCGTTGTTCCGCAAGTCCCTGCAGGAGAAGAGCTGTCTTAGAAAGAAGCCTTGGAAAAGCCTGGAATTAAGGTTCTTTTTCTTAGGAGGAAGCCTTGGAACATCATCATGGTGAGCTGGGGAAGAGATTAGTGCTGTATGGGCCAGGTACAGTGCTCTGGCACAGCATCACCTGGCAGGTCTCAAACCTTTCACAAAAGCTAAGCTTGTCAGGAGATGAACATCCCACTTGAGAGGTGCAAGGGAAAGCTGGACCTGATCAGTGCTGCAGCCAGAACCACAAACAAATTCTGCACTACAACTTCTTGATGTGGTATTTAAGGAAAGCCCCAGTCTGACCAGCACTTGTCATGTGATGGAGCCTTTGCCAGGAGCTGGGAGAGGCTCCTGAAGCAAGTTGGTTCATGTAAGGAAATTAAGCAATATACCAGCAGCATTAATCTTGCCCAGTAACAGGCTTATAACAGCATTAGCATATTAAGAGATTACACACAGGTTACAGTGTAGGCCTGCCAGGCACACAGGGCTGGATTTTCAGAATGAAGTTGATATTCTGCTCACAAAGCTCGTTATCAGCTAATGGGATTGCTGATTGACCTCTGCACAGCACTTCAGCCCCTGATGGAGAGGAGAGGTCTGAACAGCAAAAGCAATAGAGCAGGATGGTTTGGAGAGGATTAAATGCTTTTTAGAGAGAAGAAGAAATAAATTCACTTGTATTTTTAGCCTGAATGGCATGGATTGAGCCAAGAGTATGTTTTGACACCACCAGGCACAGAAGTCCCTGCAGACAGGAGTGTGTTTAAAGGAAAGCACTAATAAAGAATAACCTCTACTGTGTTTTACCAGATATTCTGTGCAACAGCTTGATGGAGCTTCCAAATGAGTTAAGTGACACAAAACTAGCTACATACACAGGCAACTTCATCCAACACTCATATAAACACCTCCTTCTGTGTGCTGATGGTGGAAAAATGAAGCATCCCTTGGGTGAGACTGTAAATTGTGTAGAACATCAGCCTGGAAGAGCCTGGGATCAACCTCCAGAACACCATCAGTGGTAGTACATTCTATGCTTCTTATTCTTTGAAATATGGGAGTCTTGTTCCCAACACCAGGCAGCAGTCACTTCCACAATTAATATATACACACTTCAGATCTTGGGCCAAAAATAAAAGGAATTCCATGTTTCATGCATCACAAGGTCTGAACAAATATGGCCTTGAAACTTGCTCACATTAAGTATTTTCCACTTTAAAAACTACTCAAGCTAAAGTACTTGACATGGATGTGATATAATGAGAGTGACTAGATGAATTATATGCCAGATTTATTTCCATGCTGCTAATTCTTGTGATTTAAAACTTGTCTCTAGAATTATCTCAAGGTCTGCTTCAGCATGTTAGACAGTGAACGCTGGAGAATGGAAAAGCCAAGCTACTCTCAGATTATTACAGAATAAATAATGGGGTAAGACTGAAAACTTCAGTGCTGTTTTTAGATACACCTTTAATACCTTGTGGTTAATATCAATTTTCCAGTTTATTCTCCAGCATAGCAGTGGCAGGAGCTGAACATACAGCAATATGTACATCAGCCTTAGTACTGCAACGACCAGCACACAACCAACAATGGAACTAATCCCCCAGCCACACGGGGTCTCTTGTTGTTTGAAGTATTTTTACACTCCACTACTCAGACCACTTAGCAAAATGAGTGAGCAGCCCTAAAAAAAAGCCCCTCATTGTGTGAGCAGAGGAGCTGGCTCCTCATGCCTGGCTGGGCACGAATGTTTGGAGCCTTGTTAATCACCACTGCCCTCTGTGCTGCACATTCCAGCCCCAAAGGAAAGGGCCAGGCCCTCAGCTGTTGATGCCCCTGAGAGCCCAGCAAAACCTACTAATTAATCTGCTCTTGTTCTTTTTCATGCTACTCTAAACCTAAGAAATTAGGTTTAATTATTTCATTAAAAGGTTGCATTAAGGTTAACAGAATATGACTGCTTACATAAATCTCTCTGGCGAGTTTGCTTATTTAAGCATTTATTTAATGAAGTGACAGAGGGGTTGTAAACTTTCACTCCTTCCTCAAGTACCATTGTTTAGGATAATTACAACTGTTCAGATCTACTTGGGACAGGATTGGGTCTTTTCAGAAACATCCAACAGCTGCAGCTGCTGCCAAAGGTCCTGGCAAGTGCAGAGTAAGAGGAACCTGAGACCTCCTGCTAGTCTGTGACTTCAGCACACAGGCAGGGTGGCCTGACCCACACCTTCTGTAGCACAAAAGGCTTCCCCACTTGGCTGCTGAGGTTCCAACCCTAAAAAACCCCTCTGGAATAAAGAGCTCCAGGCTATTTGCTCCACGAGTGGCATTTATCCACACCTCTCAGAACCAGTAGGACACATCTGGGCACTCAAGGTCTCCAAGTCACTGTTTCTCACCACCACTAAAGCTGAGTGGTTTGTTTGTTTTGGCTGGGCTGGACTCCTGTTATCTTGGCAAACCAAAAGATTACCAAGCCCTGCCACACCTGCAGGCAGGACAGACCCACAGTGACCTCAGTGCAATATCCATTGCCTCTGCTTCCAAAAGCTTACACTGAAATTTCAGTGGGAAGCTTTCTGTACTTACAGGGTTTGAAGATTTGTCAGCCCTCTGAAGACACCATCAGCAATGTGACTAATGTGATTGTCACCCAGGTTTAGCTTCTCCAACAAGCCAAGTCCCACAAAGGCAGATTCCTTGAGGCGAGTGAGCTGGTTGTATGACAAGTCCCTGGAAACATTGAACACACACTTGAAAGGCAAGTGGGGGGGATTAATGATGAAGATACTATCTGACTTGATTAACTATTGTGTTTTCATTAGTTTCTCTAATAGAACACTTATAAGTAAAATACACAGCATTATCATGGGCCTGACAAGGAAATGAAGTGCTTCCTTGGGTAATTAATTCTTGCCAATCTGTTATTGCAACATTCCAAAATCCCTAATGAAAAGCAGCCCAGGACTTACAGCTCAGCAAGTCTTTGGCAGAATTCCCACGCATCTGGGCTGATCCTGGTGATGGCATTCTGGCTAACATAGAGCTGTTGCAATGTCCTCAGCCCATACAGCCAGCCCTTGTTTACTTCTGTTAAGTTATTATGTTCCAGTTCTCTAAGGAATCAGAAGGAAAAACACTTGTCAAGTAGATAATCAATGAAAAATGTATTTACAAACCTTTACCTTGTGGCCTTAGACAAGACTAAGTGCAAAATTATATCCACATTCCATTGAAATCCAAAGAATGAATGAAAGTACATGAAGACCTGAGTAACTCAACACCAGCTGCAGGGATGCAGTGACAGAAACAAAACTGCAATGTGTTTTCAAGAAGAATTTCTTTTCTAAAAAGCCTTCTGATACCAGTGCATGGCACACCCTGGTGTTTGCTCTGTCAAAGTCACAGAGCAAAGAACAGCCCCATGTTATGGGGACTGCAAATGAAAACCAGCAAAAAAGCAACTCCAGAGTCAAACATTCTTGATCACCAAGTGGGAAGAGGCTGGGAAGAACACCAGTATCATGGAATCACAGAATGGGTTGGGTTGGAAAGGACCTCAAAGCTCAGCCAGTTCCAACCCTCTGCCACAGGCAGGGACACCTTCCACTAGACAAGGTTGCTCCAAGCCCCATCCAACCTGGCCTTGAGCACTTCATGGATGGGGAAATGCATCTTTCCACCTCTGAAGTAACCAGACATGACAAAGATAATGCAAAAATACTCTTTTCATGTGATTTCATCACTATCTCAGCACAACCTTGATGTACAGGAAGCCATCCAGAACACACCCTCCAGAGCCAGGCACCCTTAAAGGAATTGCACAACTAGGCATACTCACAGTTCCTCTATATTACCCAGGCCAAAGAATGCTCCATCCATTAGTCTGCTAATCCCATTGCGCTGCATTTTCAAGGATTTTAAGGATTCCAGTCCTTGGAATGTCAGACTTTCCACTGTTTTAATCCGGTTCCTTTTCAGTTCCCTTTATAAAGATGACATTAAGACACCTTTCAACAAGCACCACTTTGTGACATGCTGAGATGACCAAGCCAGCTGGAAATGCTGGTTTGATGCTTTCAAGCCTGTTACTTACAGAAACTGCACGTGAGGCAATTTGAAGATCTTTGGTGGAATCACACTAATCCTATTTCTGTTCAGCTTCACCACCATCAGGGAGCTAGATAAGTTATCAAGGCAACCTGCTTCTAGAGTACTTATCCTGTTGTTACTCAGATTCCTGGGAAAGGAAGAGGGAAAGAGGCCTTTCAGAACATGGAATTTTAAGAACACAATGGCACAAACACCTCAGACACAACAGACCACTTGTACTTACAGGTACTTCAGTTGCATCCGTGGAAAAGAAGAGGCTTTAATTTCTGAGATAAGATTAGAACTCAGATCTAGATTTTCCAGCGAAAGGTAGACCTGGAGTTGCTCAGCATTTATTTCTGGGATGGTATTGTGCACCCTGTAAAAAAACCAGCAAGAAATATGATTATCAGAACATGCCACCCCTTCCACTTGCTGGAAAGAGTTACAGGATCCTGTGTATCAACATCAGGGACCCTCCTGGGTGGGACAGGCACCACGTGCTTCCAAAAGTGTGAATTCCTAAAGCAATACTGCAAATCCAAGAGCTATTTGCCACCTTGGCACGTGAATAGATTCAAATTCTGAGGCCTGGAGCTGGGCTGCTCCTTGTGGGAACTGTCATTGCCACACTGAATCCCTCCCCTGCAAGGCTGCCTGCCTTGGCTGACTGCATTTTATTGGTAATTTAGGGTGACTGGATTGTCTAAGTGATTTGTATTTCTTTAAAGAGAGCTCACATATTCCCTAAAGCCCTGTAGATGAGCAATATTTCAAGACAAAAGAAGATGTTTTCCTACAATTTGATGGCAGAACTCTAACATGATTCTCCCATTTGTTAAACAAGGAAAAGGCAGAGGAGCTATTTACTTACAGTGAGAGGAGAGTTATATTGGAAGTTGTTTCTCCAAAATATGGAATTTCACTCAGCTCATTGTAATTCATTTTCCTTAAAAAGAGGAAAAAAAAAATTACTGGCACTTCAAAGGGAAGAAAAACCCTTCTGTACACAGCAGAAATAATTCATATCACAATGCATTTAATGAGTTTATTATAATAATAATACTTCATAGTTGATTAAAAGAGCCCTAAAACCTTAAATACTAACAATTTAACAGTAAAACATGTTAATTTTTCCCATTTGCATGGATACTATTACTTCTCTGTCATTTAAAATCAGCTATAGCCAAAACAAATATGTCTCACTTCTCTTTTAAAACCATTGGTCTCTTAATCTTTTATGAAAAAGCAGCAGTTTGATACATAAAATGTGCTGCCAACACAGAACATCCATTTTTAATTAACTTGTACTGAATTTTTCTGCAAGTCAGACCAGGTATCTCTGCATGCAATGAAATGTTCTAATTGCAACTAGGTCGGATATCTTTGGAGTTTATCCTTCTAAAACCAACTTACACTTCTTGCAGCGTATGAACAGACAAATCAATGCTCCAGTTGGCTGATAATAAATGATTATGACTTAAATCCCTAGAGAACAGAGAGAAGAGTTATTTAGCTCCTGGGATAAGATAATTTTTTTTAAAAAAATCACACAGCTAAGATTCCTGTTATGCTGCAGCCCCAGATGCAATGGAAAAGCCAAAATGGAAGAAACCACCATCATTTTTAGCAGCCCTTGCTCTGCAACTGGGAGGCCCATGCTGGGCAAGACACAGAACAAACAAGGACAATTTGTATTTCAGAGATTCATCTGGTATTGCATAGAACATCTAAACATTCATTTTGAACTGAAGTGGTTTTCATCTCCTGAGTAAATAAAAGAGAACACACACCCCCAAAGTGCTTATGGGTGATGGGGAATGCCCTTAATGGAGCCCAGCTGAGCTGGGGCCCTGTGCTGGTCCAGGTGTCAGTGCAGGGGGTCAGCTGAGCTCACCCCAAAAACCTCCTGTGAATGGAACTTGCTGAACTAATTAAGTGATACCTAATCTACTTTTATTCAGGGTCTCTCTAGTTACCAGGATACATAAACACACTTAGCAGCACAGTGACCACCAGCATCGTGCTTCCCTCTCCCCCTTCAAACAGGGCTGGAATTCCTTGTTCTAAAGAATCTCATGTTAAGATGCAGACATATAAAAAAATATTTCCTAACTCCCAGACTTCCCTACCCTTTTCATCACCTGCCAAGTACTCCACAAAACATACATCTTCACAGGAAAAGTGAAGTTACAGATGCCTGAACGCTTCCATCATGAAAATAAGTTCCAAAAGTGTTCTCCTGGCCTTATTAAAAACAAAAACCTAAAAGAAAACCAACCCCTCACACAATGGAAGCTTTGCCTGCAAGCAGTTTGAAAGAGTTAGGAAAAAGAAGAACTTTGACTCCTCAAAGCCAGGTGAAGGGATATCACAGAACTAAGAGAAGAGCATATCAGGGACTAAATCATATGAGAAAAATAGGTTTTGATTAATTTTAAACAGCTGGTAAGCATTACAGCTCCTTCAGATTGAGAACTGCCAGAGCAGTCCTAGTGAAGAGAAAACGTCACCCACACTTCATGTGCCAAAATCCTGAAAGCCACAACAGAGACAGACACAGAATGGATGGAGAGCAGCCCTGGGGAGAAGGACTTGGGGGTGTGGGGGGATGAGAAGCTCAACATGCCCCAGGAATGTGTGTCTGCAGCCCAGATCAGACATGGACTGGATCCCACAGCGTGGGCAGCAGGGCAGGGGGGATTCTGTCCCACTCAGGTGAGACCCCACCTGCAGATCTGGGGTCCCCTCCAGCTCTGGGTCCAACATCAGAAGGACATGGAGCTGTTGGAGTGAGCCCAGCAGAGGTCACAGAGATGTCCCAAGGGCTGGAGCCCCTCTGCTCTGGATCCAGGCTGGGAGAGCTGGGGGTGTTGACTTGGGTAAGAGAAGGCTCCAGGGAGAGCTGAGAGCCCCTTCCAGTGCCTAAAGGGGCTCCAGAAGAGCTGGAGAGGGATTTGGGACAAGGCATGGAGCAACAGGATAAGGGGACTGGCTTCACATGGACAGGGGTGGGGTTAGATGGGATATTGGGAAAGAGTTCTTGGCTGAGAGGGTGGGCAGGCCCTGGCACAGGTTGGGCAGAGAAGCTGTGGCTGCCCCTGGATCCCTGGAAGTGTCCAAGGCCAGGCTGGACAGGGCTTGGAGCACCCTGGGCTAGTGGAAGGTGTCCCTGCCCAAGGCAGGGGGTGGGATGAGATGTTTTTAACAACCCAAACCAGTCTGAGATACCCTTATTGTTTGCAGCATGTCAGATTGCACAACACAGCACGGTGCCAGCTCTGCTTCTTCCCACTGCACCTTGTGCCAAGCAGCTTTAAACACACCCTCTATCAGCTTGGAGAAAGATGCAAGTATTTGTTGGAGCTTGAAAACTTGCTCTTCAAACCAGCATGGATATCATTTTGCTTATTAGCCTCCTGATGAACTGCCAACTCCCTCCTCCAGGCACTGACACCCTCCCTGACAAGTTACAGTGTTCTTGTATCTCTCTAAACACCAAAGGTTTTACACACAACGTGTTGCATTTCTACGCTGAAATACATTTTTTCTTAAACATTTCCATTTGCTGATTGTGCAAGGAGAGGAGAGAACCACAAAAGGGCAGGAAGGTGAGAAGCTTCCTTGGACACATCCAGTATTTAACACAGATTAGACTCTTGAGCCCTGCTAGTGGAATTCCTGGAGTTAACTGAACAGTGGTTTGTATGTTTACAGTACCTGCCCAACAGGTTTCATTTTCTCTTGGTCTGGAATAATGTCAATCCTATCAACTGGGAAACACAAGCACTGCAAGAAGGGCTGAGAACTCTGTGCACAGAAGCAGGTTTTGATACCCCTCATATTGCAGCACCTCCTCCACCTGAGTTTGTTGTAGCCAAAGGTGACAAAAACAACGGTGACTGTGACAACAACAGTCAAGGAAGGACAAAGGCTTGACCTGTGTGAACACCATTTAGCAAACTTATAATTAAACACTTGGGAGCAGAGACTATGGGTGGCTCCTAATTGCTTTGTGGGATTCCTTCGGAAAAACAACAGCAAACGCCAAGGGGAGTCCACAATGGTTTAAGGGAGGGAAAAGGAGGGAGTCCCTTCGTGGCAAAGGGATGCAGAGGAAACCAGGAGCAGCAGGCTGGGCTGGAAGGAACATTTCCAAGCACGATCCTAAGGGATTGTGTCCTGCAGCCTGACCTAACTGGCATCACCTCCAGCCTTACTAACCACACTTTGCTTCTGCCCCACGCTCCTCTCTGTGCCTTTGGGGAGCCTTCGGGGCCAGACCCTTTTTCTCCCCACGGCTCTGCTCCAGTCTTTAGCTCTAAAGGAATCACTGAACATCCTGGGTTGGAAGGGCCCCATAAAGATCCGCTTCTCCCTGCGGGCCAGGACGCAGAGCCGGGACCGAGCACCGAACCACGGAATCATTTAGGGTGGAAAAGCCCCCCAGGATCACCGAGCCCACCCTGTGCCCCATCCCCACCTTGTCCCCCAGCCCAGAGCACTGAGTGTCATCGCCAATCATTCCTTGGGC
>WBMV01009366.1:0-16187 GCA_013396655.1 Campylorhamphus procurvoides | reverse complement strand
ACTCAGCACGTTCCGTGGTTCTGGGATGTTGGTGATGCTGCAGGTTCATGCTCATCATAAGCTGAGCTGAGTCCTCACCAGAGGGGACAGCCACATGTGCCCAGAGTCCCCTCATGGTCAGCCACACCACAGCTGATCCAGGAGAAAATCAAGTGTCAAACCAAACAGGAATATCTGTGTCTGTGGGAGCAGCCAGAGGGAGGGGCTGAAACCTGTGGGGTTTGGTACCCAGAGGGCAGCTCTGTGGTGGCTCCCACAGCACTGGAGCAGAGGAGACCTGAACATCTCAGAGTAGAACACACAGATCCAGCAAAGGAGGGAGCTCTGAGAGTCACAGCTCTTGTCTGTGCTGCAATACTTGGGGGAATCCAAGAGCTGGCCTTGCCTGGAGTTGTTTCCATGTCCATAGGATGAGAAGTGCCCCAATCCCAGGATGAGAAGGTTCCACAAGCTCAGTCCTGGCTCAGAGCAGGGACTTGTCTTCTTCCTCCCTCCTTAGGCTTTACATTTCCTGGCAATGCAGTAGAATTCCAGTTCTTGGTGGATTTCATTCCCAGTATCCGTGGGATTGCATTTCTGCCCGACTGAGCCACGTGTAGAGGGAAACTGCAGAAGGTGGAGTTTCTTTTGCATCTTCATGTCTCATTTTAACCCAAGTTTTGGTATCTGTTGTGCACACTGAGCTTTGGGCCAGCAGGAAGTTCCATGGCTGTGTCTCAGTTGTGTGAACAATTCAGATTTTATCCATATTATGTAATGCCACCCCATGGCAATGCAGTAAATCCATGGAAAAGCAATGACAGAACCTATGGACAAAAATTAAGGCATATTTTGCCATATTTTCTGGCAGCTCTTTGTTCTTTGGAGGCTTGTTTTAGCAGCTGAGTTTCGTGTGGTTTTATCCCCCTGCTCTTCATTCTGGTACATCCCATTGGCTTGTTTTGTTTTGCATTCCTTTTGGTTTGAACCAGGGGAGACCAGGCACGAGCTGGGAAGGAATTCTTTCAAAACAACCCTCAGAACCCCAATTTGGACGTACACAGAGCAGATCTAACCATGGTTGCTGCTCTGTCCCTGCAGGTGCCCCAGGGGGGCGGGCACAGCAACACAATTTTGGTGGCTCCTGCTGGAATCCCACCCAGGCTCAGGAGCTGCTTCCCAACAGCACATTCCCTGTTCAGCAGGCTCTTTTGGAGGCATCTGGAGAGGTCCTTGGAAGGGCTTGTGTTTACCGAGCGTGTGAGGACACCCACGCAGGTGTCGCCGCGGGTTTCTCGGGGAACACCATATTTAGAACATCCAGCCTGGGTGGTTTTTGGCTGCCCCGGTGCAAATGGCTCATTTGCAGCCCTTGCTGCTGCTTAGGCTGTGCCAGGCACTCTTTGAAGGCTTTGGAGGATTTTAGGGAATGGTTTCCAGAGGATGGGAACCCTCTCTGCTGCATGGCTGGGTTGGCATGAACCTCTCGTCCTGGATGGAATGGGACGTGCTGGGCCTCGTGATGAGCAATTATGAATCTGTTTTCAATTGCACTAATTGATAAGATAAAATCCCAGCTGAAAGGGGATGGTAACTCACCCACAGGCTGGGGTTCCTCAGCAGAGCTGGTGAGGAACACCACCTGGACATGCTCTTCCTTCTGGACTTGGGATGTTTTTCCAAGCAAATGAAGTTCTTGGAGGTGTGTCATTAAAGGGAGGAGAAAGCTGTAGGTATTTGTGGAATCATGGAATGGTTCAGGTTGGAAAAGACCTTTAAGATCATTCAGCCCAACAGTTGCCCCAGCACTGCCAGGGCCACCACTGACCGTGTCCCCAAGTGCCACATCCACAGGGCTTTGAAATCCCTCCAGGGATGGGGACTCCACCCCTGCCCTGGGCAGCTGTGCCAGACAATTCTTCCTGCAGCCTGATTTTTCTCTCAATAGGACATGAAAAGTTTGTGGTTCTGCAGAGAAAACCCTTATTTTGTACAACCCCCCAGTGTTCCAACCTCGGGATTTACTGTTTAGGCATCAGAGACAGCAGTCAGACCCTGAAGAAATCATTTCAGAGGTCTGGAAGCTTTAATTTCATTCTCGATGTCCCAAATCCTTGCTCGAGTCAAGTCCACTCTTTCTTCTTCTGTGATCTGTGCTCATGAAAATTAAATATGAACAGTAAAAGAGTCTGAATGTTTGTCTTACAAAGTTTGCCTTGCTTGGAATGACAGGGCAGTGCCACGAATTCCAGAGCAACAGGGATGTTTGGGAAAGGTTAAGGAAGTTGGTGCATCCTCCTTTAATATGCAGGGAATGGTTGTTCATTCCCATTGAGGTTGGACACCTTCAGACCTCTCCAGGAAATCTCTACCTTGCCTGGTTTGCTGTACAGGGATAAAATCCTTGGCTTTTCATTCCATACCTCTCATTAGGGGCTGATTTGGAGAACAGTTTGGTCCTAAAAAGCAAACTATTCAGGAGAGAAAAGGCAGCTTTGTACCCTGTCAGCTCAAAAAGCACTTTTGGGGCACATCAAAGGAATTGCCACCTCTTCTTTTCCAGCTGACTTAACTCAACACCAGCATTTTAGGAACTCTTTTATAGTACCTGGCTGTTGATAATAGGATTGCCAGAAGTTCTGGCTGTGTTCATTGATAGGTAAGCAATGAATTTTATGTGCAGCACACGTTGGGATAGTTGATTTTTATTCCAACAAACTCATTCCTCACCTTACATCAACTCCCATCCTCGTGCACCTCCAGCTGCTCTATTAATATTGGTGCTTTCCCAGAACATATAAACTTTATTTTAAGGATTAAAGTGTTGTTTCATTCTTGTTTTCCCTCACACCTTCCAGTTCACCTGAAATTATTAGTTTGCACGTTATTTGTGGCCATGGAAAAGAGCTTCATGGTAAAAGAGCAGGGTCTGGATGTCAGGAGTTATGTCTTTGCTGTCATTTTGATGCTTTCCTAATGTGATTTTAGTACTTGTGTGTTACTCATGATTTAAGTAATGAATGTTAATACCAGTAAATTGCCACAAACAAAAACCAGACAAGGGTATGGTTTATTATCACGTTTGTTTGACTGAAGATTTTTTCCCCAGATTTAACTGAAAATACCTGTTAATGTGGTTAAAGTGTAGCTGTAGCAAATTGCCTCTCCACTTTGGAAGGATCATCTGCTGAGGATGTTTTGGAAGCTTCCACCATGGGCTCTGTGGCTTGGGCAGGTTCTTCTCTGTGGTTCCCTCCACAGCAGGAATTCCACGAGGAAAATGCGTCCCTAGTTTGGGTTGGGAGACCTTAAAGCTCATCCAGTCCCACCCCTGCCATGGGCAGGGACACCTTCCATTGTCCCAGGTTGCTCCAAGCCCTGTCCAACCTGGCCTTGGACACTTCCAGGGATCCAGGGGCAGCCACAGCTTCTCTGCCCAACCTGTACCAAGTCCTGCCCACCCTCCCAGCCAGCAATTCCTTCCCAATGTCCCATCTAAGGTGTCCCTGCCCATGGCAGGGGATGGGACTGGATGAGCTTTAAGGTCCCTGAGATTCTGTGATATTCTAACAAGATCTCATAGAAGGCACTTAGATGTCTCAGCGTCCCTGATATAAAGAAAGAGTTAAAAATCAGTGTGCCATGAAAGAAACACGACTGGAAACACAATAAATTACCTGTCTGGGTTTGAAAGCAGAGAGGAGAAAATTCATAATGAAAATCTGGGGACAAAACCCCATATTAAGCTGGTTTTTCTTTTTATTTTTTAAGCAAGCTGAATTATTCATGGGAAGCCGAAATCCCACCGAGGGGCTACTGCGAGATGAATAACCCACTCAGCCTTGCTAATGTCACTGGAAGCCCCTCGGTGGAATTACTGCCATGTCCAATTAGCTGAACATTAATCTATATGTTACTGTTTTTATTTTGTCCAGTCCTTATGGCTAAATAGGGCAGTGTCTTCCAGATGTGCTTCTCATGGAGGGCACTCAGAGAAATTCAGGTTCAGTGCAGGTTTCTGTTCTCTCAAGTTCAAGGATCATCTTGCAACTGAGTCTGGTCACCCTGGNAATGAAAATCTGGGGACAAAACCCCATATTAAGCTGGTTTTTCTTTTTATTTTTTAAGCAAGCTGAATTATTCATGGGAAGCCGAAATCCCACCGAGGGGCTACTGCGAGATGAATAACCCACTCAGCCTTGCTAATGTCACTGGAAGCCCCTCGGTAGAATTACTGCCATGTCCAATTAGCTGAACATTAATCTATATGTTACTGTTTTTATTTTGTCCAGTCCTTATGGCTAAATAGGGCAGTGTCTTCCAGATGTGCTTCTCATGGAGGGCACTCAGAGAAATTCAGGTTCAGTGCAGGTTTCTGTTCTCTCAAGTTCAAGGATCATCTTGCAACTGAGTCTGGTCACCCTGGAAATGCTCTTTGGAGTAGAGAAGACTCCAGGGTTTTTATATCTTCACATCTGAGATTTTGGTGGAGTTTTGGGGTCACCACAGAAAAATTGGCCAGTATCCATATGTGCACAGAATCAGAATGTGCTGAGCTGGAAGGGATCTGCCCCCAGCCCTGCCCAGGACCATCCCCAAGAGTCCCCCCCTGTGCCCCAGAGCATCATCCAACCCCTCCTGCAGCTCTGGCAGCCTTGGGGCTGTGCCCACTGCCCTGGGCAGCCTGGGCAGCGCCCACCACCCTCTGGGGGGAGAAGAGCCTTTCCCTGAGATCCCCCCTGCCCCTGCCCTGGCACAGCCCCAGCCCTTCCCTGGGTGCTGTCCCTGTCCCCACAGAGCAGAGATCAGAGCCTGCCCCTCCTCTGCCCCTCCCCTGGGGTGCCTGGGTAGTGCCCACCCCCCTCTGGGGGAAGAACCTTCTCCTGGGATCTGGAAGAGAGGAAATCATCTGGAGACAGCCTGGTTTGGTCGCTTGTGCTCCCAAGAGGGGATGGCTCTGTGGTCCACACTGCCCTCCCCTACATACCCACGACTTTATCTCACTGCCAGCATGACCTGCCTTCTTTGTCATGCAGAAGTTGAAGTCATCTGTGGCAGCACAGTCAGATCCTCCCCGGGGACCAGAGCAGTGACGAGCATTAAGTGGCTCAGCATCCCATCATTCCCAACAAGCTGGTTCTCACACCAGCTGCTCCCCAGGCTCTGCAATGCCGTGACAACCCGGGCAGGTTTGTGTCTCAGCAGGCAGATGGGGTTTGTGCAGCCACTGCTTAGGGGGAGGTGGAGGAGGGCACAGGATTTTGGGATCCAGTTCCACTCAGGGGAGGGGGAAGCTGAGCTGCCCCTCCAGGGAAGCATTGCTGAAGGACCAGGGTGGTGTCACCTGCCAGCCCTGCCTTGGGCTGGAACCGGCTCTGAATTTCTCTGTTTCTCAGAATAGAAAGAGAATTTAGTATTTAAGCAGCTCTTTGGGGGCAAGCACTGATGCATCCCACCCTGCAGCAATAGTTGGGGTGTCAGGAGGGTTGGGGAGAGGGGGGGACACCTGTACAGTCACACAGTGTTGGCACATTGGGTCACCTGTCACTTCTGGCTTCGAGCAGTGACATCCCAACCCACTGCACAGAGCAGGACTGGAACATGTGGGTGGTTCAGGGTGGAGGGGAAGGTGTGAGGACACTGAGGGCACTTGGGGTGTTCAGCTGGAGAAGAGGACACTGAGGGGACACCTCATGGCAGGGACACCTTCCTGGGGAGGGGCAGGCTCTGATCTCTGCTCTGTGTGACAGGGGCAGCACGCAGGGAATGGCTGGGGCTGTGCCAGGGCAGGGTTGGGTTGGAAACCTTGTTCAGCCTGGCCCTCCCTGTTATATTTGAAAGGTCAGTGCAACCCCAAATCCTGGTCTTCAATAAGACAAACTTCTGTTGAAGTAAGAAATAGTGAGCAGATTTCCTTCAGGGCTCTCTGTGTTCTATATTATTGTAGTTTTAGTCATCCAAGCCAGTTTCTTACAGAAACTGTAGATTCCATAACTTTTGAGTAGGATATCCCAGAGGATTTCCATCATCTTCCTTTCCCCATAATCATAGAATTATAAACTCACAGTATGGTTTGGGTTGGGAGAGACCCAGTGATGTTTTCTGCCCCAAAGACTGTTTATATATTGTTCTAATTTTAAGACAGAGCCATTCCTGGTCAAATGGAATTCCAGAACCATTCCTGGTCAATAGAAATGACAGGACCATTCCTGGTCAAATGGAATGACAGAGCCATTCCTGGTCAAATGGAATGACAGGACCATTCCTGGTCAAATGGAATTCCAGAACCATTCCTGGTCAATAGGAATGACAGGACCATTCCTGGTCAATAGGAATGACAGGACTATTCCTGGTCAATAGGAATGACAGGACCATTCCTGGTCAAATGGAATTCCAGAACCATTCCTGGTCAAATGGAATGACAGGACCATTCCTGGTCAAATGGAATTCCAGAACCATTCCTGGTCAAATGGAATGACAGGACCATTCCTGGTCAATAGGAATTCCAGATTTCCTTCTGTCTGTGGTGCTACCTGGGGGACATCTGTGAAAATACATGGACCTGAAGGCCAAACCACAGCAGGCTCACACAGGGCCTGCAAACACATCTCTTTTTGTGGGGCAACATGAAGAGAAATTGGCCTGAAGTCACTTTTGCACCTCTTACTTTCCCTGCCTTCCATTCATGGACCTCTTTTTTCCCCCCCAGGGTGTCCCCAGGTAAATGACCCTGCCACAGGTTGTCCACTCCAGTGTGACAGATGATCTGCCTCTGATTTTAGGTGAATAATTCAAGGGCACAAGTACCAATTACAGCACAGTGATTTCCTTTGAAAGGACAGTCTGGACACATCAGAAAATGGGAGTGTTTCAGGACAGAACTTTGCATTCTTGAGGGGTCATTGCACATTCATCCCTCTATGGACTCCTCTCCGTGGTTGTGATTCTTCTCAGGGCAGTGCTTTGGTCGTGAAGAGATGAAAACTCTGAAATTTAAGTGCACATTCAACATTAAACACAATTACCTTTATCCATAAAAGCCTTCAAATTCCCTTTTCTGTCATTTACCTCTGTTTGCTCGACTGGTTCAACTCACAAGTGTCGTGACGCTTCCTTTTATTGAAAATCACTCTATTTATGGTGGAAAAACCCCCTGCAGTGTCATGTTTAATCCAAAAGAAGTGCTGGTCAGAGAATAAATCTTTCTCCTTTGGAAACATTTATGCAAGGAAAAGGAAAATCTCTGCAAAGGCAGAGTGAGAATCTCCAGAGAAAAAGCAACTGAGAGTTCAGGGCTGTGAAACAGTTTCACTCCTGGGTTGGGTTTGGCTGTTTGAAACACGAGGCTGGAATTTTGTGTGTCTTGGGTTTAATTTGGCTTTTCATTTCGGAGGCCTTGTTTTTAAAGATCTGTTTCCCCAAGTGCCCAATAGTGGAGTTTAACTGAAATAATCTATTTGAATGATCTGATCAATGCACAGCAAAAATAACCCCATAATTTATAAAAGTGCAAAACTTAACAATAGAATTAGAGAATGATACGAAATTGCAGGCTCATGGAAGAAATAATCCCATAATTCTTTAAAACATTTCCTAGGAAAAAAAATATCAGTTTTACAACAGGATTTAACCAATCATTATTTCCCATTTATCTTTTCAATCTCTTTAATTGAAAGCATCTAGGGATTTTCTGCAGTTCAAGCCACCAAGGAATCATAAGCAGGGTAGATGTGGCCGATATATTTTCAACTGAACTCCCCAATTCCTGCTCTCTGAATTCCTCAGGCCATATTTGTATGCACTGCCAAGGCCACCACTGACCATGTCCCCAAGTGCCACATCCACATGGCTTTTCAATCCCACCAAGGATTTAAAAGGCTCCTGCCTATAAGAGCCAATCAAGCAAACAATATTGAGTCGAGTTTTATGCAAGAATTTATTGAAGAGCAAGTGGTGTTTGGCCCAAAGTTGGTGCTCATGATGGAGCTTCAGTGAAGTCCTGACAAGGTATTGAAGGTGCTTCAACCTTGGAGGCCAAATGTTGTTTACAAGAGTGGTTATTCAAGGTTTTAAACTCTCCTAAATCAGGCAATCATTAAGGTTGGGAAAGACCTCCAAGATCAAGTCCAACCACCAGTGAATGAATAAATGTTACCTGCTGATTGTTTCAGCTCTGTTTGGCGCTTCAGGGTTGCCTTTGAACCCACCTAAATCCAAATCTAGTAACTCATATTTCTTTTAAATGGCCAGGCAATTATACATCCTGGAAGAATTCAGTGGGTTTATTGTTTGGGTTGATACAAAGACTTCCTGCTCCGATAACTGAGATAAATGTGTTTTCCATGGGTTCTATTACTAATAAAACAGTTGTGATTTAACATCTTGCTGCCTAAAAATAGCCAGACCTTGGGCCTAATTACAGAGTTTTCTTTTGCTTAAGATTGTGTGTGCACGCTGGAGGTTGAAAGGGTTTGTTTCCAAGGAAACAAATGCACTGCACTTCTGCTGCATCCAATGTTTCCTGTAAGAAAATGCCATCCCCAGGCTCCTGGGGGAGAGAGAGACGTGCTGGGAGGTGCTGGTGGAGGAGCCTTCTCCTGACAACACCTGGGCTCAGGTTTTCCTGAGGCTGGGAGTGCATTTCTGAGGGTGCAGGGTGGGATTTGCAGTGCTGGTGTCTCTGGTGGTGTCACCCCAGCTCACCATCTGCAGGTGTCACAATGCACCTGGTAATTCATATCCCACCTCCCCTTTCACCTGGGATGTTTGTTTTCCATGTTGGATAAAGAAAATCACCGTGGTTTTGCATTTTCTGAATGGGCAGATGGTGAGAGGACAAGGGGTTGGTGGGTTTGAAGTGCCAGAGGGCAGGGAGAGATGGGATATTGGGAAGGAATTCCTGCCAGGCCCTGGCACAGGGTGGGCAGAGAAGCTGTGGCTGCCCCTGGATCCCTGGGAGTGTCCAAGGCCAGGTTGGAGCACCTTGAAATAGTGAAAGGTGTCCCTGCACTTGGGAAGTGGATGAGTTTTAAAGTCCCTTCCAACCCAAACCATTCCAGCATTCCGTGATTTCGGGTAGACGTGTTTTTCTGTGTCACTGCCTCAGGTGGAGAAGAGCCTGCCTTTAGCAGGTGTGAAGTGAAGAAGGGCAGAGCTGTGCCAAGGGGAGATGCTTCCCAAATCCACCTTTTCTCTGAAAATCACTTTTGTCAGAGAAACGGGAGCATTAAAAAATGGTTTGAAAATCGTGGAAATGGGCAAGCGAACTGGGAAGAATCCAGATGCCAAAGTCCCAAGGTTTTTTGTGAGAGTGGAGGGCCTTTTGGGAACCTTCAGGAAAAGTGTGTCTTCTCCCTGTTTCTGAAATGGTGATTTTTAGAGGGTGGGGAACGTAAGTGATAAGGAATAACAGTTAAATTTATCCACTCACGATGCCGAGCTGCAACGGGGTCTATTCTGAGCCACATGAGTAAGTCTCTCAAAGGACTTCAGGCTCCTCTGGGAGTAGCACTTTTCCCTCATCTCCTACAGGTCATCCAGGAAGCCCTAAAGGGGCTCCAAGAGTCCATATAAGTTACCTTTTGTTGCAGAAATTGAATGTGTAATTAAGAGGGGAGTTTGAGTATCCCAAGGAGATGGAATTACAGACTGGTTTGGGTTGGGAATGACCTTAAAGCTCATCCAGTCCCACCCTCTTCCATGGGCAGGGACACCTTCCACTAGCCCAGGGTGCTCCAAGCATCATCCGACATCCAAATGATGCATTAAACATTGGTTGGATTTCAGTCCTGGTTTAGATGCCTTGGTTTTCATAAGGGCTTGGAGAAACTGAAGATTCTCAGCTTTTCATGGGTCAAGTCACTTTATTCTCATCTTTGGAGTGAAAATCAGGGACTGCAGCATTTATTAAAGGCAGATGAAGAGCTTTGTCCTTAGACTTGCAGTAAGACCCTTCTCTCTGTCCTGCCCCAGGTGGTTGTGTCCTTGTGATCCCCAAGGACGTGACACCCAGAGAAGGGTGACAGACTCTGCTGAGCCCAGCCAGCTTTCAGGAGCTTTCAGGTGACCATTTCACCTCCAAACAAGTGCTAAGTGCTCCCTTTGCAAAGATGAGGATGTTCCTCCTCCTCGTGGGGTTCACTTGGCATCACCACGGTCAGGTGGATGCAGAGCCCTCTCTGCTAAGTGAGAGTCTTTAAATTTACCTGCCTCTTCTGGGGCTTCCTCCCTGTCACGGAATCAGATGGAGCAGGAAATATTTTAAAATATTTTCATGCAGATGGATTTGCACTCAGAGGAACTTGAGAGCATGATGGGAGTTAACGTTAGGGGAGAGAGAGAGCAGAAAGGAGCAATCTGAGTGTCTGAGGAAACTGCTGCTTTCCCTGTCTCCTGTCAGGAAATAGCTCCTTAAGTACTGTGCTCCCAAATTGTCAGCTGCTTGTTTCAACACGAAATGCCAGCGTGTAAAAATACCCCTCCCGCACTCAGGGAGATGGGAAAGCTCTCGAGAGCTGCTCCTGCAAGGCTTGGAGACATGGGAAAAGGGGTAGAAGGCAGGATATTATGGCCTATGTTATAGAGGCAGTTATTTTATTCCCTATAAATTAGTGGATGAGCTCTAGGGAAGGCAGGAAGGTTGGTGGCTGTGGAGTTCCTTCCTAGTTCTCACCCTGGAAGGTTGGTGGTTGTGGAGTTCCTTCCTAGTTCTCACCCTGGAAGGTTGGTGGCTGTGGAATTCCTTCTTAGTTCTCACCCTGGGCCTTGGATCAGCTCTGGAATTCTGGTTCTTTAAGGAACCCCAGTCCAGCTTTGGATGTGGCAGCTAAAAATGCCACGTCAGAACCCACAGGGCTGTTTGAGGGGGTTTATTGCTGAGCCAGGAACCACCAAGGCTGGTGTGGGGCTGAGATTTTCTCCTGGCCTGCAGCAGGGAGTGGGAAGATGGGAGAGCGTTTGTTCAGCATCTGCTTCTCCAGATGGCTGCGCTGATGGAGGGGGGACCCAGAGCCACAGCTTGGGAAGCCTCACCGTGCTCCACGTGTTACTCTGAGACGTCTCATCTCTAATAATTAGTCAGCATACAGGTGATGGCATCCTGAGCCACAAGGAGTTTCAGCCTGGAGAAAAGGAGGCTCAGGGGGGACCTTCTGGCTCTGGAAGTCCCTGCCAGGAGGGGGGAGCTGGGGCGAGTCGGGCTCTGCTCCCAGGGAACAGGGACAGGAGGAGAGGGAACGGCCTCAGGTGGGACAGGGCAGGGGCAAGTTGGACTCCAGGAGGAATTTCTTCATGGAAAGGGTGGTTAAACTTTGGAAGGGGCTGCCCAGAACAGTGGTGAAGTCCCCATCCCTGGAGGTGTCCAAGGAACAGTTGGATGTGGGTCTGGGTGACAAGGTGGGCATCGGGCACAGGGTGGGTTTGATGACCCCGAAAGCCTTTTCCAACCTGAATGATTCTGTGATTCCATGAATTAAACCCCTTTCCCCCGTTTCTTCATTTAGTTTCATCCAGAGAGGGACCATCAGAGCTTCCTCCCCAGCTGAGGTAATTCAGCAGATGCTTTCCAAAGACGTGGAGCATCGAGAGCAAATAAATTTCATTCCCAGCCTAAAGTTTGTGGTGCTTTGTGTTTCCATCAGATAAATGGTGCTGGGGTTTGCTGTAGTCACTTGCCACGGGAACTCACATCCCCTGCAGCAGCTTTTGCACAAATTGCTTCTCAAAAGCTTTATGAAGGTTGGAAGTAGCCAAGGTGGAACATAAAATTAAAGCTCCCCAAAGATGCAATAAAATGGGTGATGAGGATCTAATCCAGATGGAAACCTGCTCGGTTACCAGCGCTGAGCTTTTGGGGAGCTCCCCCCCCCGAAATGTGTACTGTAAAGATGTCATCCTATATGTGCTGTTGATAGAAAATAGATGAAAACCCTCCCACTAATTAATTGCCAGCTAAGTGAGACCCCTTGGAGATGGTGGTGGAGAAACCAGGCTGGGTTTGCACGAACCAGCTGCCGTGGTTGATTCATTCTCTTATTTTCTGTTGGGAACTTGTCAGGAACGTTCGCTGGGAAGTTGCAGGGTGGGTTGAGGATCAGCAAGATGATTTCCCTTGGATTTTTTCCCCCCTTGTTTTAGTTTCTTCTGCTTCTTGCACAGGCTTTCTGTGCCTCTCTCCCACTTAGCCACCCCAGTCTGGTACATCACTGGTGGCTCTCTGGGCTCTGTCTCTCGGATTTAGCCCCTCTGTGTGAACTGCTTGCTTTGAAACGCCTCCTCTTCCACATTCACTTCCTTGCCTTGAGTGTTACCCGTCTGAAAACACGGGTTTATTTATGGGAAGAAGGGAAGGGAAGTGTTGGTGAGAAAGTTGGAGGTGGAGAGTCTGCTTTGAAACCATGGGTCGTCCTGGGGGGCTCTTCGGGTTTGCGTTTGTGGAGGACAGATTGAGGGTATGAGGAGAGCACTGCTCCAGAAACTGCAGCTTCCTGCTGCCAAATGACTGCTGCTGATGCTGTTTTTGGAAAGCATCGAGTGCCTGTGCCATCTCCAGACAGTATTTACCCAGAGCTCTGCAGACTGAGACCAGTGTGAGTGTGAGACAGCACAAGAGAGCCCATCATTGTGGAGAGAGTCCAGAGGAGGGCATGGAGATGCTGCAGGGCTGGAGCTCCTCTGCTCTGGAGCCAGGCTGGGAGAGCTGGGGGGGTCACCTGGAGAAGAGAAGGCTCCAGGGACACCTGAGAGCCCCTTGCAGTGCCCAAAGGGGCTCCAGGAGAGCTGGAGAGGGACTGGGGACAAGGCATGGAGGGACAGGACACAGGGAATGGCTTCCCAGTGCCAGAGGGCAGGGATAGGTGGGATATTGGGAAGGAATTGGTGGCTGGGAGGGTGAGCAGGGCCTGGCACAGGTTGGGCAGAGAAGCTGTGGCTGCCCCTGGATCCCTGGAAGTGTCCAAGGCCAGGTTGGACGGGGCTTGGAGCACCCTGGGACAGTGGAAGGTGTCCCTGCCCATGGCAGGGGGTGGAGTGAGATGATCTTTAAGGCCCCTCCTGACCCAAACCAATCTGGAATTCTGTGATTCAATGATTCACATTCAGCACCTCTAAAACACCCCTGGGGAGGTGCAGGGG
The DNA here is from genome assembly GCA_013396655.1 of Campylorhamphus procurvoides. NCBI lineage: Eukaryota > Metazoa > Chordata > Aves > Passeriformes > Dendrocolaptidae > Campylorhamphus > Campylorhamphus procurvoides. Next base: position 3,077 of record WBMV01009366.1, on the reverse strand, counting down.
CCACACCAGGGGAAATGAGCCCCAGAAAGCTGAGCTGACAATGAAACAGCCTCATCTGCATCAGCAGGAGCTTCCATGAGCCTGTCCCAAATGAACAGGTGCCTCCTGCGGTCCAACACCTGGCTCATCTCACCTTGGCATCCCTGGGCTTTGGGAGTTGGTCATTTCCTGGCACCCCAAATTGTCTGCAGGTTTCAAGTCACCTTACAGCGGGTACAACTGATTATTTGCTGAACAGAATTCCAGAATTCAAGAAAAATGGACCATCTGAAAATGGTGTTTGATGAGCTAATTATGTCGAGTGGGTCTCTTGTTTTATGATCTCATTTTTTAATGAAGTATATTTGCCAGTATTGCAGGGAGAATAGTGTGGTTTAATGTAAGGGTTGGCAATTTAATGCTCCTGGAGCCCTTGGGCAGCTTGTTTAGGAGAAAGAAGGAAATTAGACTTGCAAATGAGTGTTTGATCCTTCTGAATCGGTGTGGCCAGAGAGAAGGAATGAATGAAAAGCTGCTGTGGAGCCCAAGCAATCGCATCCTTCCCAAATCAATAAACACCTTTGTGCTCCCCTGGGGCAGTGACAAAAAAACCCCTGGAATTCAAATCTGTGGGAAAGGGTCGATGGTTCTGCCAACCAGGCAATCAAATCCCATGGGGGAAGTTCAAATCAATTCCCATGGGGGAAGTTCTTTTCGGGGTGGTTTTTGTGCTTTTCAGGGATCAGCTGGGATGTTGCATTGTTATCCTGATTATTCCACTGTTAAGCAAGGAGGAGGGAGCCAAAATGTGCCTCTAAACACTTAGTGCTTATTTATCTGGGGTGAAACCCCCAAAATAACCTCGCAGGAGTGGAGGGTCTTTCATCTGGGAGGAGAGAGTGCCCAATGCACTTATTTTTATACTCTGTGCTTCTGGTTTGTCTCAAAACACCCAAAATATCAGCTGATGTTTTTCAGGCTGCTCTGCCTGTGCCTTGCAAGGCCAGGGAACATTCCTGAGCCTTCCCAGAGCCTGCTGTTGATTGAGGGAATAAAGGTGCTGAAGGGCCTGCAGTGTTTCAAGGCAGCAGGAGAGCGGGTCGGCTGCCTTATGTAACTTTGCTGGAAGATATGGGGAAAAAAAAATGAAGGTTTTGGGCTGGTCTTCCAGTTTTTGAAGAGTCTGTGAGATTTTTCACAAAATATTTGAAGTTTCCCTGGAGGAGCAAGGATATTGGGGCTGCCAGCAAGGCCCGGTGGGAGTAGGGCTGATGATTACCAGGGCTCGCAAAGGCGTTTTAGCGGCTAATTAATAAATATATTAAACATGTAGACGCGGTTAAGGATCAAAATGAGCGAGCTGATGGGTTTTTGAAGCGTGTGGGGGCAGGAGGGAGGGCTCTCAGTGGTGCTCAGGCCCAGAAGTGAGGGAGCAGTGGGTTCTGATCACAGCCCTGAGAGGTACATTCATTTCTGTCGTGTTGATACTGCAATTGCTGCTTTTTCAGTTGGGTCTTTAGTGGAGGATAATTATCCAACTGTCTGAGAAGCTCCAGGAGGAAAAACCAAGAGAATGACTTATTATCCTTCCCACCCAGCCACCGGTTGATTACTGCCTTGTTCCCTGCAATTAGCCACATCAAGTTCAGGATGCTGGATGAAGGGAAAGGTCAGAGTCGTGGAGGGAGATGCCATTGAAATGGGAATGGGGAAGGGAAATGCACAGTCTCAGTGTGGTGGGATAGAAGAGAAGCAACAGTGCCAGGAACTGTCTGTCGCTAATTAGCAATGAGTTAATTTGGACTTTTTCACCGAGAAGAATGAGGGTGATGTTGGTGGCAGATGTGGCAGACGTTCATTCCAAGGGGACATGCTGGGTTTTTTGGTCCCCTGCATGGAAAGTGGAGTGCCAGGACAAGGGGAATGGGTTCCCACTGCCAGAGGGCAGGGTTAGGTGGGATATTGGGAAGGAATTGCTGGCTGGGAGGGTGGGCAGGCCCTGGCACAGGTTGGGCAGAGAAGCTGTGGCTGCCCCTGGATCCCTGGAAGTGTCCAAGGCCACGTTGGATGGGGCTTGGAGCACCCTGGGACAGTGGAAGGTGATGATCTTTAAGGTCCCTTCCAACCCAAACCAGTTCTATGATTTGTGTGTCTGTGTCTCTCTGTATTTATGTCCACCCATGTATGTTTGGGGACCTTTCTCATATATAAGATGCCTCATTCTGTGTTCTACAGGCAATTATTTGCCTCTGTGTGCAAAACTGGGTCCTTTCAAACCAAATTGCCATAAGTGGAGGTGCAGCAAAGTTAATGAGAGGTGCAAACTGTTGGTGTATTGATTATCTGTACTCTGGCTTGACTTGCTTCTTATACTTTTAGGTTGCCCCCCTTTTTTAATTATTTTTTAATATCAGTAGGATAAAAATATGGTTTCCTGTCCCATCTACAGTTACAGAAGAGAAGCTCATAGTTCTCCCAGTGTGGAAGACTCTTCCCTTAGCTTTGACTGCGTCAGTGCAGGCGGCAGGAGTTTGAGTTGGGATGGAATGACATTGCCACTCTCCCCCTTCCCGTGTATTTTGAAATTAGATTTGACATCTTAATGACTGAAACAGCTCCTCATCCCCCTTTCCAGTCGGGAGAGACCTGCGGGGCTGGGCAGGTCTCAGATCTCGGTGTGTGGCTCCTCGGGGAGCTGTGGGATGCGATTCCCGGCTCCGTGCCCTGGGCTGCTGCTTTGGGCACCCCCTCCCTGTGGGTAGGGACCTTTCTGCATCGCTGCAAGCTCTGATGAGACGGAAAGCCCGTTTTACACCTCTCGAAATGCCGCTTATACCTCACCTCCAGAAATCCCACTTAGGCGTTTGCCGATGCCTTTGATTTCAGCCGGCGATAAAACCCCCTTCCCTCGGTTGTCAAGGTGAAACGTCTCGAGACTTCAGCGGCAGCAAAAAAATTAAATAAATAATAATAATAATAATCCAGCGAAGGCAAAATTTGCGGGTCCCTCCCGCGCATTCCTCGGCATTGAACTTTTTGTTTCCCCAGCAGGAGGGAAGCGCCGCATCCAGCGCTCCGTCCCCATTGTGGTCCCCAAG
>WBMV01009321.1:1430-11636 GCA_013396655.1 Campylorhamphus procurvoides | reverse complement strand
GTTTCTCCCCAAAACTTCCACGTTTCTCCCCAAAACTTCCACGTTTCTCCCCAAAACTTCCACGTTTCTCTCTGAAATTTCCAGTTTTCTCTCCAAAAGTCGTTTCTCCCCAAAACCTCCTGTTTTCTCTCCAAAATCTCCTGGTTTCTCCCCAAAACTCCTTGTTTTCTCCCCAAAACTCCCACGTTTCTCCCCAAAACTCCATATCTCCCAAACCTCCTGGTTTCTGCCCAAAACTTCCAGCTTTCTCCCCAAAACTCCTTGTTGTCTCCCCAAAATTCCTCGGTTTCTCCCCCAAACTTCTCATTTCCCTGTTAATCTGCAGCCATTCCCAGCCTTCCAGACCACAATTCCAGCAGGGATAACCCTGCAGGAACTGCCAAGAGCCAGGAAATCCCAGCCTGGGATACCAAGAGAAGCCCAAACACCCCTTTGGGTTAATTTGGACCAACTTTGCCTTAATTCCAGCTCTAAATCCAAGAGTTTGGGTGGTGCTTCACAACCAGCTGAGAATTCCAAAGAGCTGAGGGATGGCCAGGCTGGAAAAAGGATGGGAAAGAACCCCAGGGATGTTTCCTTTGTGGTTTAGAACCCCCAAACCCCCAAATAAACACCCCTTGGGCCACCCCAGCTGTGGGATGGCCTGGGGTGGTTTGGGGGTTGTTTTGGGGCTCTCCAAGGAATTCCCTGGAATATTTCTCCTTCCACACATGGATGTGACCCCTGGAATCTGAATTCAGATCCTACTGAGGGAGTTCTGGTTGTCACCACCAAGCCTGAGGTGTTTGTTCTCTCTTTAAGCCCCTCCTGATGCGTGAATTGATCAGCAGAGATCAAAAAGGTTTCAAATAAAGACATTTAAACAAAGAGCTTTAAAATAAACACCTTTAAAATAAAGACTTTTCAAATAAATAAGCAGATTTTAAGCCCTACCTGAGAGGAGACTTCCAAGGGAGGATAAATCAGGGACGACATCCATGGGATCCTGTGGTTTTATTACTGGTTGCTCGAGGAATTTTTGGCTTTGACAGGGGAAAGTTGGGGTTTATCATTCCATTATTCCCACCCAGGTTAAAAAAGCAGCCTCCTAATCTGAGTTTGAGCCAAAAGGGTAGGTTTTCACCCCAGATCCACTTTCCTGAGGGTCACACTGAATGACCTGGGGAGGTGCTTTCCAACCCCAACTATTCCCTGCAGGAATTCCCTTCATCCCATCGAGGACAGGGATGGATCCCACAGCCAACACCTCCAGGGCTTCCCTGAGCTTCACATTCCTGGGATTTGAAACACCAAAAGCAGAATTCCAAGAGCAGGACCTTGGAATTTCCCCCTCCAGCTCCACAAGAGACAGCACAAAGCAAGGAGGGGGGGAACAAATCTAATCAAAAATGCAAAATAAAGTGGTTTGCTGTCACCATAAAGTGCTCTCAGCTCCAGCTCAGCTCCCCAAGCCTGGGTGATGCCCTTCCCTCCTCCCTGCCAAGCAGGAGAGACCTTGGAAGGGACTGCTGGGATGAATTCCCAGCAGGAGGGAGGCCTGGATGGATGATTCCTTGGATTTCAGCCCATTTGGGGGGATTTGTCCTCATCACAGTGCTCAGATGTGCCATGGGGGCCTCAGGGAGCTCCATCCCTCCAGGATCCTGTGGGATCCTGGTCATGGACAACATGGAATGTCCCCTCTGGAAGGTGGATGGTTCTCCTGAAGGTTTGAAATCACCTCCAAGGACTCATCTCCAGGATTCCAGCAGAGGAACTGGGGCTGCCAACCTCTGGAGAGACAATCCCAAGTGGGAAAATGAATTAAACACCCCAACATTGCAGGCAGAGCCCACCCTTCCTGCTGGAGCCCCCAGGGATGCAGCTCCACACGTGGGATGTGCCCCAGTGGCTCAGGGAGGGAGGGGATATTTTGGGAGCAGGGAAGCACCCCTGGATGTGGAGCCCTGGCCTTGGAAATGGGCCTGGATAGGGTGACACCTCTGGGGACACTCAGCTCTGGAGCTCCTGCAGGGAGGGAGGAGCCAAAGCCAACCCTGACCCTGCAGCAGCTTCTCCTCACTCCTGGTGTGGAGCCAAAGCCTCTGGATCCTCCTGGAGAGTCAGGCAGAGCCTCTCATTAGCTAACTGGGGGGTTAATTTGGCTCCAGCAGGGCCTGAGCTTTGTCCCTTGGTGTCACTTGAGGGTGGGATCCCCTGGGGAACCACAGCCAAGGTTATCCCAGGCCAGTCCCTCTGCAGCCAGTGGGGACAGGTGGCCTGGGTCACTCCATGTCACCCCAGGGGATCTAAAAGGGGATGGATGAATCACATCCCAGGATTCTCCACTTCTCTCCACTGGCTGCAGCCCAGAGAGGAAGGCAGGGAAGATCAGGGCCCATCAATCCCATTCCACAAACCCAAAACCCCCACCAGGAACCTTCCCACGCTCTGCCCAGGGAGGAAAGGAAAGCGCTGCCTCGTTAACACCATTTCCAGCAGTTTGCTTAAATTAAAGGGGAGTTTCTTGGGGGGAGGTAGAAGAGGAAGAGCAGATCCTTCATGTTGTCCTCCCCAGGCAGGGCTGTCAGTTGTAGGAGAGGTACTGGATGAGGCGAGGGGGAATGTTGAGCTTGGAGATCTTCTCCAGGGCTCGCTGCCCGGCCGCTTTCCTCACCGTCACCCTGCACAGCTGGGACAGGCTCAGGGGCGTCTCTGGGGGGACAAAAGGGGACACAGGGGGGGCTGAGGGGCTGCACTGCACACACTCACAGCTGGGGGACACCTGGAATTGTCCTCACTGCAGTGACAAGTGGGGATTGGTGTCCCATGGCATGCAGGGACACGGGGTGGCTCGTCCCGATGGAAACCCCACTGGGAGGGGTCTCCCGGCTCCCTTCCTGGCCTGGATGGAATTGTTAGAACCAGGAGGATTATTTAGGTTGGGAAAGGTCTCCAGGACCCTCAGGGTCACCTTGGAGAGGGGGTGGTGCCACTGATATTCAGAACCAGGGGATTATTTAGGTGGGAAAAGGCCCCCAGGACCCTCAGGGTCACCTTGGAGAGGTGGTACCACTGATATTCAGAACCAGGGGATTATTTAGGTTGGGAAAGGTCTCCAGGACCCTCAGGGTGACCTTGGAGAGGGGGTGGTGCCACTGATATTCCTGATATCCCCCTTCAAGGCAGAGAAAAGCCTTGGGAAGAATCCCAGGATCATGGAATTACTAAGGTTGGAAAAAACCTTTAAGGCCATGGAGTCCAACCATCCCCAGCACTGCCAAGGCCACCCCTGCCCGTGTCCCCAAGTGCCACATCCACAGGGCTCTGAAACCCCTCCAGGATGGGCACTCCAGTCTGTGCCAGTGCCTGCCCACCCTTTCCAGGTGGGAATTGCCCACAATGTCCAACCCAAACCCATCCTGGTGTGATTTAAGGCAGTTTCCTCTTGTGCTGTCCCTGTTCCCTGGGATGAGACACCAACCCCCCCTGGCTCCCCCTCCTGCCCCAGAGAGCCACAAGGTGCCCCCCTGAGCCTCCTTTTCTCCAGGATGAGCCTCAGCACTATCCAGGACATTCAGATTTCCCTGGAATGCTGCTCTATTAACCCTCAGCCCCATCACAAACCCCACCACCAGCCTCCAAGACCTGCATCCATCCTGGACCTAATCCTGAATTTAATGCCAGAGATCCAAAGGACACTCCAGAAGACACCAGGACTATTTCCAGGTGTACAGCCAGGAAATAACTGAATCCTCTGCAAGGAAGAACTTTTTCTTCCCAAAAGGTGGAATTTTTAATCCTGGGAGAGGAAAACAGGGTGCCCAGAGAAGCTGTGGCTGCCCCTGAATCCCTGGGAGTGTCCAAGGCCAGGCTGGAGCACCCTGGGACAGTGGAAGTTGTGCCCTGTGGAAGGACTGGAATTGGATGGTCTTTAAGGTCCCTTCCAACCCAACCCAACCCCACCCATCCCACGCCCCTCCAGCTCCCAGGATTGCCCCCCACTCACTCTCATAGTACTCGAAGCACTTGGCAGTGGGGCTGCTGCTCCAGGTGTAGTCTGAGGGCTTCTTGCCCCTGTTGTCCCTGGCGTAGATGTTGCCCCCAAACTCCACCAGCATCTCCACCAGGTCCACGTTCTTCACCTTGGCCGCGTGGTGAAGGGCTGTCTCGTGCAGCTTGGCAGCGTTCACGTTGGCCCCTGGGGACACAGAAAGGCCTCCCTCAACCCCAAACCCAGCAGTGAGGAAAATGCTCCTAAAAATCAGGAGCAGCTGGGATGAGATCCCAAAAAAATGGCACAATTAGGAAAGCAAACTCGGTTCTTCAAAATGTGAGTTTTGCTCTCTGGATTTCTGTTTTCCTCACAAGGAAGGGAGTTCAGCCCATGGTATTTGGGGAAATGAGGGGCTGTGAAGTTCAGAAGAACCTCCTGAATCCAAAGCCAGCAAAGAGCCATTCCCATGGAACATTCCCACTCAGGAGAGTGGGAATTTTGTTAATTATTTGAACAGGAACACCTCAGATCCATGAGATGTTCCAACTACCAAGTTATAGTTGCAGGTATCTTTTTATAAAGATATCTTTTTATAAGTTTATAGCAAAAAGTCCTTCAATTCACCCCAAAACAGCTGGAATTTGATCAACTGGGAGGTGAGAGAGACCTCACTGAACTCAAACAATTCCCCTTTTGGGAATCTGTGGCCACATTGAACCCAATTAGAATTAATGAGGAGAAACTGGAATTTCTTGGGAATCAATGAATGGGGAAGTGGAGTGGCTGGAACCAAACTGGCCTAGATGTGTCATTTTTAGATAACTATTATTGTATTAAATAAATCCCCACCCCTGGGCTAAATCTCCTCCTGGAAGCACAGGGAAAGGCAGAAGGTTCAACCCAAATCCCTCCCAAAATGAGAAGAAAACTGGGATGTGAAACCTGGAGCCAAATGTAGACTTGAACACCCAGCAAAGCCATCTGGCCATAATCCCAAATTCTGAGTCTGAGGAAATTTAGGGAACAGGAATCATGGAATGATTTGGGTTGGAAGGGACCTTAAAGGTGATCCCATTCCAACCCCCATTCTGCCATCCCAGGTCACTCCAACCACCCAACTTGTCCTTGAGCACTCCCAGGGATGGAGCCCCCACAACGTGGATGTCACTGGGACCATCCCAACAAGGATATTTATAGGGATGGAGCCCCCACAACGTGGATGTCACTGGGACCATCCCAACAAGGATATTTATAGGGATGGAGCACCCACAACGTGGATGTCACTGGGACCATCCCAACAAGGATATTTATAGGGATGGAGCCCCCACAATGTAGATGTCACTGGGACCATCCCAACAAGGATATTTATAGGGATGGAGCCCCCACAACGTGGATGTCACTGGGACCATCCCAAGGTGGGCATTTATAGGGATGGAGCACCCACAACGAGGATGTCACTGGGACCATTCCAAGGTGGGTATTTATGGAATCACATTCGAACATCAACTTTTGCTCTATAAAATCCAAACCTTTCCCCTCCACCATCTCCATGCCAAGAGGAATTCCACTCCCCAGGGACCAAAGCAAGCCCTGTGGGGGCCATACCTGCCTTGAGGAGCAGCTTGGCACAGTCCAGGTGTTCCCTGGCACAGGCCACGTGCAGGGGAGTCCCAAAGTGGCAGTCGTGAGCCTCCAGGTTGGCACCCACGTCGATGAGGAGCTGCACACACTCGGGGCTGCCTTGGGAAGGGAAGAGAATGAGGGAAGAAGGGAAGGTTTGGGAAGGGAAGGTTTGGGAAGGGAAGGGAAGGTTTGGGAAGGGAAGGTTTGGGAAGGGAAGGTTTGGGAAGGTTTGGGAAGGGAAGGTTTGGGAAGGTTTGGGAAGGGAAGGGAAGGGGAAAGGGAAGGGGAAAGGGAAGGGGAAGATCCCAGTCAAACAACAAGAATCCAACTCCAGTGGGATGTTGGGATCTGCCTGCTGGTGTTTGGGGCCATGGCTGTGAACTAGAAACGCTTGTGAGCCAACACAACCAGAGCAGGAATCGAGTCAGGGAGCTGGGGCCAGCGGGGAATCAGGTCAAACCACCCCAAATCCAAGGATTTGCACTGAATCACCCATGGTTTGTGGAGCTGTTGTACTGCTGACCCTGCCCTGGGGGGATCAGATCACCCTTAAGACCATCCCATGTTTATTTTTGCCATGGTAACAACACAGCTTTACAAAAAAAGCAGGGAATTATCATCAAGCCTCAGGAAAAAGGCTTAATGAGGAAAAGCTACAGAGGAGCTCACAGTTATGGATTTAACACTCACTTAATTGTCAAAAATGCTCCAGAGTTGCAGGAAAACTCTGTCCAGGACAGGAGGTGACAGAAATAATGGAGGGGATGAAACAGGAAGAATTACTGAGGCACAAAATGGTTCATGAGCAAGAGACTTTGTCACAATTATCTAACAGGGGCATCACCATTCCCACATCCACCTTTTCCTGCTGTGCTGTCTGTGCAAGGGGAAGCTGGAGGGATTAATTACATTTCATTAGTAAAAGTAATTAGAAAATTCTTCCCTGTGAGGGTGGGCAGGGGCTGGGCTGGATTGCCCAGAGAAGCTGTGGCTGCCCCTGGATCCATCCCTGGCAGTGCCCAAGGCCAGCCTGGAGCACCCTGGCACACTGGGAGGGGTTGGGGTTTGAATGGGATGGTCTTTGAGGTCCCTTCCAGCCCAAACCATTCTATGATTTCATGATTCTGTGATTAAATACTCCTGTGACACAAATATCCCAAAAAGGGTTGAGGATGGGGGTGGCATTGACCAGCTGGGACATCATTTTGGTCTCTGCTGTTTCCTCTCATTCCCTGGACAGCCCCACCAGCTGGAAAACACTGGGATAAGGACAGGCAGCAGCACAGGCAGCAGCATTCCCAACAATCCCTGGGACATCATTTTATTCCCTGGACAGCCCCACCAGCTGGAAAACACTGGGATAAGGACAGGCAGCAGCACAGGCAGCAGCATTCCCAACAATCCCTGGGACATCCTCTCATTCCCTGGACAGCCCCACCAGCTGGAAAACACTGGGATAAGGACAGGGAGCAGCACAGGCAGCAGCATTCCCAACAATCCCTGGGACATCCTCTCATTCCCTGGACAGCCCCACCAGCTGGAAAACACTGGGATAAGGACAGGCAGCAGCACAGGCAGCAGCATTCCCAACAATCCCTGGGACATCCTCTTATTCCCTGGACAGCCCCACCAGCTGGAAAACACTGGGATAAGGACAGGCAGCAGCATTCCCAACAATCCCTGGGACATCCTCTTATTCCCTGGACAGCCCCACCAGCTGGAAAACACTGGGATAAGGACAGGCAGCAGCACAGGCAGCAGCATTCCCAACAATCCCTGGGACATCCTCTCATTCCCTGGACAGCTCCACCAGCTGGAAAACACTGGGATAAGGACAAGGAACACCACAGGCAGCAGCATTCCCAACAATCCCTGGCACCTCCTTCCCACCCAACAACCCAACCAGGAGCACCAAAAGCTCCTGGTCAAATCAAGATGCTCAGTAGTGGTTTTTTTTATGCCCCAGTCTGGAGAAATCCATGGGAAGAGGGAACCAGTTGGATTTACCATTCATGCAGGCTTCATGGAGAGGAGAGGCCGTGTAGAGGGGGGGGTTCACCTTGGCCCCGTGGGACAGCAGCACTTTGACACACTCGATGCTGCCCGAGGCACAGGCGTCGCACAGGGGGGTGCTGCCATCAATGTTCCTGGCATCCACCTGCAGGGCAGGGGGGAAATCAGGGAAAATGGGGATTACCTGGGTGGGAAAAGAACTCTGAGGTCACAGAGACCACCTGAACCTGCAGTGCCAAGGTTGCCACTGAGACACGTCCCCAAGTGCCACATCCACACCTTCTGAGAGCCCTGAACACAAAGAGACAACTTCTGAACATCTCCAGCCACACATGGACCAGTTGCCAAGACCACCAGATCCCCCCAGATATTGGAATCAGAATCATTAAGGCTGGAAAAGACCTCCAAGGTCATCAAGAACAACCCCTGTCCCCAAGGTCACATCTGCACATGGTGATTCCACCCTCCCTGGGCAGCCCCTGCCAAGGCCTGACCACCCTTTCCAGCAGCAAATTCCTCCTCCTGTCCCCCCTGGTCCCTGTTCCCTGGGAGCAGAGCCCGACCCCCCCCGGCTCCCCCCTCCTGGCAGGGACTTGCAGAGCCACAAGGTCCCCCTTGAGCCTCCATTTCTCCAGGCTCAGCCCCCCTAGCTCCCTCAGCCCCTCCTGCTGCTCCAGCCCCTTCCCTGCACACACTCCAGCCCCTCAGGGTCTCTTCCATAAGATCCCAAAACTGCCCCCAGCATTCCAGGACAGGGGGACAACCCCTTGGCACGAGCTCCAGCTGAGTTCCCCTGTAGAGCCTCGACCTGGAGGGGGTTATCCCACATCCCAGACACAAGAGGGACACGGGATGAAGCTGCTAGCCCCCCCGAGCCCACCTGGGCCCCTGCATCCAGCAGCAGTTTGACACACTGGGTCTGTCCCCGCAGGCTGGCCTCGTGCAGGGGGGTGATGGAGTCGTAGGTGACAGCGTTGACACACGCCCCGTCCTCGATGAGCTGCTGCAGCTGCAGGATCTCCCCCCTCCTGGCAGCCTCGTGCACCGGGGTCTGGTCGGCCCAGAAGCCTGCAGAGAGAGGGAGGGAAGGAACAAACCACAGGGGGGTGTTTTTGGGAAGGAATTCCTCCCTGGGAGGGTGGGCAGAGAGGATGTGGCTGCCCCTGGATCTCTGGGAGAGTCCAAGGGCAGGTTGGAGCAAGCTGGGATAGCGGGAGGTGTCCATGGGGTTGGGACTGGAGGAGTTTTAAAGTCCTTTCCAACCTAAACCATTCTATGATTCTGTGACCCCAGGAATCCCCCAGGAGAACAAACACAAGGAGACTACAAAAAAGATGGAGAGGGTTTTTTACAAGGGCACGTGGTGACAGGACACAGGGAATGGCTTCCCATGGGCCATTGGGAAGGGATTGGTGGCTGGGAGGGTGGGCAGGGGCTGGGGCGGATTGCCCAGAGAAGCTGTGGCTGCCCCTGGATCTCTGGGAGAGTCCAAGGGCAGGTTGGAGCAAGCTGGGATAGTGGGAGGTGTCCCTGACCATGGTAGGGAGTAGAATGGGATCAGCTTTAAGGTCTCTTCCCACCCAATCCACTCTGGGATCCTCAGATTCCATGGAGCTGGAGGTAAGGATGGCTGGGTTTTGTTTCTCAGCAGACAATTCCTGTGGGATGAAGCTCCAAGGGATAAAAGCAAAAAACTGAACTCCAGAGAGACCTGAGAGCCCCTGGCAGGGCCTGAAGGGGCTCCAGGAGAGCTGGAGAGGGACTGGGGACAAGGGACAGAGGGCCAGGACACAGGGAATGGCTTCCCAGTGCCAGAGGGCAGGGCTGGCTGGGCCATTGGGAAGGGATTGGTGGCTGGGAGGGTGGGCAGGGGCTGGGCTGGATTGCCCAGAGAAGCTGTGGCTGCCCCTGGATCCATCCCTGGCAGTGCCCAAGGCCAGCCTGGAGCACCCTGGCACACTGGGAGGGGTTGGGGTTGGAACTGGATGGGTTTTAATGCCCCCTCCAACCCAACCCATTCCAGGGTTCTATGGAGCTCTGGAAGTGGCAGGCTCAGAGCAGCATTATTTTGTCACCAGAGCACAGGGAAGAACAAGCTGCAGCAGAATTTCAATAAGAGCTTTAAATAGCCCCCCCCAAAAAATCCACTTTACAAACTGCAGGCTCCTCAAATTTCCCCTCTCCTCCTGCAAAATTCCCTGCGTGGGGGTTCACGTGAGAGATCCCACCCCCAATCCCCAGGGATGAGCTCCCACATCCCATCCAGCCCTGGGGATTTATGGAGCATGAGGGAGGCTGCAGCTGGGGCCAGAATTCCTAAATCTGCAGCTCCAGGGTTATGGCTCAGCTGAAGGACAAGGCAGGGATGGCTCCTGATGCCACCAGGGAGCATCCCCATCCCTGGAATCAGCCACCAGGGAACATCTCCATCCCTGGAATCAGCCACCAGGGAGCATCCCCATCCCTGGAATCAGCCACCAGGGAGCATTCCCATCCCTGGAATCAACCAGGGATCATCCCCATCCCTGGAATCAGCCAGCAGGGAGCATCCCCATCCCTGGAATTAGCCACTAGGGAGCATTCCCCATCCCTGG